>JAJPUD010016013.1:913-20438 GCA_023553655.1 Myrmecobius fasciatus | reverse complement strand
TCTTCTTTTTTGGTGTGTCATAGAAATATGGTAACAGTCACTGTTCACAAATATAGAAAACTACTCTCTAAGAGGCCATTTTGGACTATTGAAATAGTATATGGGTACACATTGATTCTCTTTCCAATGTCTAGTAGTTTATGCAATACAAATCTTTCAATTCTTCTTTGTGATTATTACTATGAGCAATACATAGATACTATTGGATTCTGTAATGATAATATTCACCAGGAGGTTCTTAAAATGTTCTTTGATCTTATATATTATAGCCAAAGAGTTCTTTCTACATCTTTTCTAAAATGGCTGTGTCAGTGAATTGGATTTTGTGGGGCTTTTTTTATACACCTCACATAGTACTCTTGCAGTTAGAGCATTTGTCCTCTCACTCAACCTCCACTCTTATTGAACTCTGAACCTGCCACTCTTTCCATTTGCCTAGAATTTAGAATGCCCAAAGTCAAATAACTTTAGGTCAGCTTTAGTATTTAAACAATGAGGAATTTCCTTATGACAATCACAGTCTTCACTCAATGTATGCCTATGCAAAAACTACACAGATGGTTAAAAACATGCTTATTGATTGCAATATTCAGCTAATATTCTGAATAGACTGGTATTAGTTTCATTGTGGAACTGGAATAAAGTACTAAAACTTCATTGCTACATAAAGGGTATAGACAGAACAAGGGAAGAATGTCCACTACTTTATTGACACTAATAATATCATCAAAAAATTCCAGGATCACTTTGATGTATTCCAAATTTGAGTAATTTTTGTCACTGAGTCCTCCAAGGCCAGAATCAACAAGAGGTAGAATAGATGTTTTCTTTAAATGTCTCCCATAGCAGGGCAGCTAGGTGGTGCAGTGGATAGAGCACCAGCCCTGAAGTCAGGAAGACCTGAGTTCAAATTTGGCCTCAGACACTTATCACTTCTTAGCTGTGCGACCCTGGACAAGTCACTTAACCCCACTTGCCTCAGCAAATAAATAAATAAATATATGTCTCCCATAGAATGACCAGAACATGGAAGTCACTTTTGCTCCACTGTCTAGAACAGCAATAAAGTGTCCTATGGGAATGGGTGGAAAAGAGTCAATAGAAATTTCTAGTAAGATCATTGCCAGTGTCAGATTGAAGTTTTCTTTATTCTACCAGTTATTTTTGTCATGTAGGTCATAGCTTCTCTCATAATTCTTATTTATCTTTTAAATTACTCAGAGTGTATGATAGTTCCATGTTGGCTTTGAATTTTGCAGAATCCTATGTCTCATGAAATGTTGAAATTTTTTCCTTTGTTTTGAAGTATTATTCATAAATGATTGAACTCATTTACTAAAAGTGGAAGTTGTGTTTCCTTCTAATGTTAATGTTTTCCCTATTGATTCATCTGCATATGTTCAAGTTCTTTGAGTTTTTTTTTAATCCCTGAGATCTTTGATAATTCCCATTCCCCTTTAACTCCTTTATTTCCCCTGATTGCTCACTTTCTGATTTTCTTTCCTTAGGTGGTCATTTCCCTAGGGGACTGAATCTCAAAGATTCTTATATTCCTGCAGTACTGGGCAATTCAATTTACCATCTGAAGTCTCTGTCACAAGTGATTTTTGGGCATATAGAACTGGCGCAAATTGGATGCTGGTCACTTTCCTTCAATCAATAAAATGTCATACAATCTCACACAATCATTTATTTGCAGTCCCCTTAGTTCTTCAGTTGCCTGACCTGATGGTCCAAAATACTAGTACTATTATAGTAGTCCTTGGTTGATTTCTTTCTTTTGAAGTTTGTGCCTCTGAGACTGTATCTTTGGCTCAAGTTTTGGCATATGCTCCTGGATGGTTTGTAAAATGGGTTTCTCAATAAAAATCTTACTGGGCATTCCTGTGCCAATTTATCACGCCACTTAGGTATCTAGTAATTCCTCAAGACTAGGAGGGTTCCATTTAAAATTCCAGCTTTCCAACTTTACTCTAACAAATTCATTACCCTAAAAGTATACATCTACTCTTTTTGATCTTTTGTTATCCTCTATCTTAGAATTTACTAGTCCTAGTTCTACCAGACATCAAGATTTGTCATCCATACAGAGGACAAAGTCATATAGCTTTTCATCTTTCTCCTTGTACATAGATATAACAAATATGGGATATCTCAGCATTTTGCCATTCCCAAAGCATTTTTCCAGTTTTTGTAAACAATATCACTACAACATACCTGGATTCCTGGCCATCAGACCTTCCAAGACGATAAAGACTTTTTTGCTGAAGCTCTTCATCAACCATTCTCTTTTCACTGGAGTGGATGCCTGGATGCCTGCTAACCAGGACATAATACTCATACCTGTTTAGTCAAGGTTTCCCATGTTTTTTTCCTGTGGTGAGGAACTTTTCCTGAGAAAATATTCAAATTGAGTCAGTAGCATTTCTTTTCCATAACATACTTTATCCTATATTTGCTTTCAGGTGAAGCTTTTCTCTTTCATTCTCCTTTTCACATTCAGGAGAGGTTTCATTGTATGATATAAAGGAATTCCAACTAGACTTGTTATTAGACTCTCTCCACAATGCCACACTGACATCACTCACAGGAATTATCTTGCCTTAGACTTCTAGAGATAAGAAGAGGCAAACTCATTGCTTGATGAATTATAATTTCACCATTTATGATAATCAATGTTTTCATGATTTTTTTCAATTTCAGATTCACTGATGATCCCAGCTTCCCTAATAGCCCAAATTCCCTTCTTCCATGTAATCAGATTGGTCCCAGCTTCACTGATGCAGCTTTTTTTCTCAAGAGGTATAAAAAATCTTAAAAAGACATGTGGAGTTTGAACCTTTCAGAACTGGTGGGTGGCTGAGTTCCTCTGAATTATCTTCTGTTGATAAGGATCTAGAGAGAGATAGGAAAGCAACCTCTAGAGAAGTTAAGTGCCACTATATCTTGTTGCACATCATTGCATATTCTTGCAATGTTAGAGTAAATGTTAGAGTAAACATCAAATGTTCAGTGACTGGAAAATACTTCATTTTGTCCCCAAATCGAACCTGAACTAAGAAGGTATTGGTGTTAAAATTTTGCCTACCGCATAATCAAAAGCCTTAGCAGGTTGTGACAAGATAAGATGGTTCTGTGATTCAAACCATGTTAAATTAGGGGAAGAACATTGCAAATAGAAAAAGGTGAACTGAATTGATTGTGAGACACTGTCTGATTCCTTTACTTCAAATTTCTCTTAACTTTTTTCTCTCTTCCCTTCCCCTCAGCCCCAGTAGTCCTCTCTGTAGGATGTTCTTCCATTCTGGCAGGTGGGTTACTTCAGAGTAGATGAGAAAAGACTGCCTGGAGTGGTCAAGAAAATATTAAGACCAGCATTCCTTGATTGTTGTGCACTATACTGCACCAATGAGGCTACTATAATAGTCAGAATTAAAGTAAAATGAGTCTAGCATATTAAAGTAAAATGAGTCGAGCACAGCTAGAGACAGATTTATTACTATTAAGGGAAAAGGCAATGAACACCAAGGTCAGTTCATGGAGATAGTAACGGCACAAGTAAAGAAATCTTTCCTGATGTGGATGAGCACTGAGGGGCTCTAGATGCTAGGCTACTAGGTTCAGAGAAAGGAGAGATAGGTACTGAGACAGAACTGTGAGACTGGACACAGGAACACGATTATGCAATGATCAATTCTGATGGACTTGGCTCTTTTTTTTCCCTGAGGCAATTGGGGTTAAGTGACTTGCCCAGGGTCACACAGCCAGATTTGAACTCAGGTCCTCCTGACTTCAGGGCTGGTGCTCTATCCACTGCACCACCTAGCTGCCCCAACTTGGTTCTTTTCAATATTGAGGTGATTCAAGTCAGTTCCAATAGTCTTGTGATGGAGAGAGCCATCTATACCCAGAGAGAGGGCGCTGGGACTGAGTGTGGATCACAACATAGTATTTTCACTTTTTTGTTGTTTGTCTTTGTTTTCTTTTTCATTTTATTTCCTTTTTAATCTGATTTTTCTTGTCCAGCATGATAATTGTGGAAATACATACATACATACATGCATATATATATGAATTGCCTGTATTTAATATATATTGGATTATTTGCCATTTAGGGGAAGGAATGGGGGAAAGAAGGGAGAAAAAAAATTTGGAATATGAGATTTTGCAAGGATGATTGTTGAAAACTATGCATATATTTTGAAAATAAAAAGCTTTATAAAAAAAAACAAATGATGAACCAATATAGTTATTATCTGAGAGAAATACAAAAGAAACTGGAACAGACTCTCTGAATTCAGGGATAAGTATCAGTTTAACTAACATAAAATATTCTCAGTTTCCATGATGAGAAATCATTCTACAATAAGAACTCTCATTTTTTCCTTTCTTTCTTTCTTCCTTCCTTTCTTCCTTCCTTCCTTCCTTTCTTTCTTTTTTTTTCAGGTAGGAATAAGCTACTATCCACTGGAAACAGCAAGTGGCTCAGTTGATAGAGCACTGGGTCTAGAGTCAGTCTATTCCTAGCTGTGCCACATGGGCAAATTACTTACTCTCTGATTTCCTGACTGAAATGAATCACCAGATCCACTGGAGAAAGAAATAGCAAACATCTCTAGCATCTTTGCCAAGAAAAGACCAAGTGGGGTTATGAAAGATTGAACATGACTGAAACAACTGAACAACAAAACTAACCATTAGTCCTTCCAGTTATATATTGCTATGTATTAATAGTAATGAAAGTTTTTTTCATTGAATTAAATTTGACAAAAGATAAAGACAAGGACAAAATAATATTTTTTTTCAAAATATCAGTAGAGATATATCATTTATCATTTGGGTTTAAATATCATATTTTTGATCATACCTTCATACTATCCTTCCTTCATTCTGTCTTTCTCATCTGCAAAGGGTCACAAGAATTTTTTTTTACCTGCTAGGGAGCTTGGGATATGTAAGATGATATAAGATAATTGGAAATGCAAAGTATTTCCTGAATTCTGATGGCATTTGATGTTTGATTGATGAGCATTTCATTCCTTTTTGCGATTTCATATTCTGCATATAGACAGAACTGTATACGTGAACTTGAAAAAGGTTGATACTCACGATGAAAACCTTATGTTAACCTTCTGGAAATTGCCTGTCTTTTTAAAATAGAAAAATAACAAACTTTAATATTCTAATGTGTTGAAAGGTTCTAAAGGTTTTAACTATGTATCAATCATCCATTACACATTGTTTTACTATACATCAATTTGCCATGAAATGTTTACTGACAGATTCAAGGAATTTTTCTTCCAGTACATTTGAACAAATCAGAAACTAAAAACAATTAAGAATTCAACAATCAATTTTGTTTTTGATCAATAGGATTATCTCTCAAAAGAGAAGAATTTTTGTTTTCCTTTTTTTCTGATTAATGTTCTTTTCAAACAGTATTTACTATTTGATATGTGAGTGTATTAAGATAAAATGATTTTTATAGTATTCCACAAAACCCAAAGGGTCCATGTAATGTAAAGTCATGGTTTTACCCCTTTGTTTTAAGTAGCTTAGGAAAATGAGGCCTAATGGGATTTAAATCCCTTCCCATCTAGACTGTTCTGCAATAAAAAAAAGAATAAGGTACTTGTTATAAAATATTATTATAAAATTCAAGATACATAATTACCCATCATATTTACATAATGAACATAGAGCTCAATTTTCAGACTACCTCCATCACATTTATTTTAATGTATTGTTATATCAAAGCACAGTAATACTTTCTTTAAAAATATAAAAATAAGATACTTTAGGACAAATAAAAATCTTATTTTTTAAACACAATCAACAATCATATGTAAAAACAATTTTCAACATTTTTTTTTTTTATTTTGCTGAGGTGACTTGCCCAGGGTCACACAGCTAGGAAGTGTTAAGTGTCTGAGAACAGATTTGAACTCAGGTCTTCCTGACTTCAGGACTGGTGCTCTAACCACTTCAACATTTGTTTTTAAAAATTAGTTTTAAATTCTCTTATTTTCTCCCTATCCCCCTTATTAAGAAGATGAACAATTTCATGTGTAGTCATATGCAGCATATTTCTATATTAGTGATGTTGTAAAAGAAAATATAGATCAAAATGAAAAACAAGAGAAATCAGAATTTTTTTTTACAAAAGTACGCCTCAATTTCTATTCAAACTCCATTAGTTCTTTCTCTGAAAATGGATAGCATTTTTATCATCAGTCCTTCAGAGTCATTATGGATCATTTTATTTCTGAGAATCATTAAGTTATTCAGAGTTGAACATCTTACAATATTGCTGTTATTATATACAAATATCTCCTGATTCTGCTCATTTTACTTGAATCAGTTCATGCAAATTTTTACAGGTTTTTCTGAAAGCCTAGCTCATCATTTCTTATAGCACAATAGTATCACATCACAATCATATAATCTCTCCAACCATTCCCAGATTGATGGTTATCCCTTCAATTTCCACTTCTTTGTCACTAGAAAGGAGTTGGTACAAATATTTTTGTCCATATACAGGTTCTTTTTCTTTTCTTCTTTTTAAATTTCCTTTGGGACCTCGAAGTGTTATTGCTAGGTCAAAAGATATGCAGGATTTTATAGGCCTTTGGACATAGTTTCCAATTGTTTTCCAGAGTTGTTGAATCACTTCACAACTCCATCAACAATGCATTAATATCTCAGTTTTCTTCTATTCCCTCCCACATATGTCATTTTTCTTTTCTATTCTACTACCCAATCTAATAGGTGTGAGCTAGGAACTCAGAATTAACTTGCTTTTTTTTTAATCAGCAGTGATTTAGAACATTTTCTCATATAACTATAGCTAACTTTGATTACTTCATCTGAAGATTTACTGTTCTTATTTTTGTTTATTTATCATTTGTGGAATGGCTTTTATTCTGATAAATTTGACCCATTTTTCTATATATTTGAGAAATGAGACTTTTATTTTCAATTTTTTCACTGTTATGACTGCTAACTGTATTTTCCTCCCTTTTCTCCCTCTGTTCTATTTTCCTTCTCCTTTCACCCTTTCTCTCACCAAACAAGTTTTGCTTCTGACCACTGCTTCTCCCAATCTGCTGTCCCTTGTACTGGTAAGGTACATCCTTACCTTCTTAATTTTTTCCTCCTATTTTTCTCTAGAGCAAGATAGATTTCTATATCTGAATAAGTGTGTATGTTATCCCCCTCTGAGCCAATTCTGGTAATGAGTAAGATTCAAGCATTGCCTATTACTTCCTCCATCTTCCCCTCTCTGGTAAAAGCTTGTTCATGTTTCTTTTATGCCAGATACTTTATCCCATTCTTCCTCTCCCTTTCTCTTTCTCTCAGTACATTTCTTTCTCACTCTTTAATTTTATTTTAAAGATATAATCTCATCATTTTCAACTCACACCTGTGCCCTCTGTCTATATATGCTTCTAACTGCTCTAATAATGAGAAATCTCATATGATTTACCAGTATCATCCTCCCGTGGAACAATACAAATAGTATAAACTTATTAAGTCCCTTATGATTTCCCTTTCCTGTTTACGTTTTTATGCTATTCTTAAACTTTGTATTTGAAAATCAGATTTCCTTTTTATATATAATCTTCCTCAGAAATGCTTGAAAGCCCTTACTTTCATTAAATATCATTTTTTCACTTTAAATGATCATGTTCAGTTTGTCCAATTATGTAATTTTTGGTTGTAAGACTGGCTCCTTTGCCCTCCAGAATGTCAGCTTCCAAGTCCTCTTGGTTTATTTATTTATTTTTAACATAGAAGCTGCTAAATCTTGTTTTTTTTTTCCTGACAATGGCTCCATATTTGAATTGTTTCTTTTTGGCTGCTCACAGTATTCACAGTATTTCCCCCTAGATACTGGAACTCTCGAACTTGATTATCATATTCCTGGGAGTTTTCATTTTGGGATCTCTTTCAGGAGGTAATTGGGGGATTCTTTCCATTCCTTGCATGTAGTGTCAACAAATCCCTTGTAATTTCTCTTTGACTAGTTGTTTGATTCTCTTGCTGTTTATAGACCTCAAACTCCAAAAACAAATTTTAAGGATTGTTGCTGGAGTACTACTGGGACACAGCAGAACAGACTGCATTTCACTCTCACCCCTCACAGAGCTTTAAACCCTTAAAGTTATCTTGGATTAGAAAATTGTTTCAACTTGTTATTTTGTTTATTGTCACTCCAAAATTCATTTTGAGCTCTTATTTTAAAGTTGTTAGACTAGAATTTGAGAGATCTTGGGTGAGTCCCTGACTTTAGTTTATCATCTTTGAGTGATTCAAAATTGAGAGCCATATTGAAATCTCTTGTAATTATTATTTGTGTATACTTATATATTAGTTACTGTTTCTTTAAAATTTGGATATTAAGTCATTTGAGACATGTAAGGTTAATACTGATATGGGTCTGTGCCTATGATTCATTTAAGAATAATGTGATTTCTTTGTCCCTTTCTATACTATGAATATTTGCTTGATTAGCATGATTACAACTCCAGCTTTTTTTTATTTACTTTATTTTTTGGTGTTTATTACAGTATTTTGTATAACATATATGTTTTTCTAAACCTAATTTCTATCAGACTGTTTCCTAGTTTCCTAATATTATAGACAAACACATATGTGCATTGTGTATTGCCAAATAAGTAATATTATTTGAAGAGTTGATATATTTATTGGCCGTATTCTCCTTAATAAGTTTATACTATTTGTATTGTTCCACGGGAGGATGATACTGTTAAATCATATGAGCTTTCTCATTATTAGAGCAGTTAGAAGCATATATAGACAGAGGGCACAGGTGTGAGTTGAAAATGATGAGATTATATCTTTAAAATAAAATTAAAGGAGAAGGATTTCATGCTTTCATAAGAAAACCAGAATTGAACAAAAAAAAATGATCTCCAATAAAGACTGAAGAGAAACCTAAAAAGGTAAAAAAGGAAAAGGAAAAAGAGATTCAATTGAACTGAGCTGTTTATATCTCTACATAAGAAGATGATACTTGTAATTTTAAAAGTTATGTAAATTATATAAAATTAGTATAGTTAAAATGAGTATACATAGACAGAGGGTACAGGTGTAAGGTGAATTTGTGTGAATGATATAAAAATAATTTTGGGATGAGAAGAAGTACACTAGGTGTAGCAGGAAGGGAGAGGTAAAATGATTTAAATTTTTTCACATGAAGAGATGCAAAAAAAAACCGTTACAGTGGAAGGAAATACAGGAGAGGCAGCAACAAGCATCAATTGAACCTTACTTTCATCAGTACTGTCTCAAAGAGGGAATAATATACACAATCAGTTGAATATAGAAATCTATCGCATCTAACAGGAAAATAGGAGACAAGTGAATAGTGGAGAGAATTGATAGATGAGAGGGCAGACCAGTGAGGTGTCAGAAGCAAAACACTGGTGAGAAGGCAAAAGATGAAAGGAGAGAGAAGACAAACAGGAAGAAAAATAGGATGGAGGGAAATACAGTTATTAATCATAAATGTGAATGGGATTGGGATGAACCCTCCCATGAAATGGAAGCTGATAACAGAAGAGAGCAAAAAATTAAAATTAAAATAAAAAAATTTAAAAAAATACGATCATACAATATGTTGTTTACAAGAAACTCACTTGAAACAGAGACACACAGAGTAAAGGTAAGGGGATAAAGCAGAATCTCATGTTTTATTTGAAGTAAAAAAAAAAAAAAAAAAGCAAGAGTAGCAATCCTGATCTCAGACAAAGCAAAAGCAAGAATAGACCCAATAAAAAGAGATAAGAAAGGAAAATACATCTTCCTAAAAGATACTCTAGACAGTGATGTCAAATTAGTCCTAAACATATATATACCAACTGGTATAACAACCAAATTTTTTAAAAAAGTTAAGTGAGTTACAAGTTTGTTAGCAAACAAAATCACTTTAATTAAATTAAAAGGCTTTTGCAAAACAAAATCAATGCAACCAATATTAGAAGGAAAGCTGAAAACTGGAAAATAATTGTTAAAGCAGGTGTGTCTGATAAAGGCCTCATTTTTCAAATATATAGAAAAGTGATTAAAAATTATAAGTCATTCTCCAATTGATAGATTGTCAAAGGATATGAACAGGCAGTTTTCAGATAAAGAAATCAAAGCTATCCTATATGCCAATGAAAAAATACTATAAATCACTTTTGAGTAGAGTACTAAACAACTATGAGGTACCACCTTATCAATATCAGATTGACTAATATTACAAAAAAGGAAAATAAGAAATGTTGGAGATGTGCATTATCTCTGGAATTGTGATCTGATCCAACCATTCTGGAGAGCAATTTAGAACTATGCCCCAAGACAACCAAACAGTGCATACCCTTTGATCTAGTAATACCACTATTAGCTCTGCATCCCAAAGAGATTTAAAAAAAAAAAAGTAAAGTAGCTACATATGCAAAAATTTTTATAGAAGCCCTTTTGTGTGGTGACAAAATATTGGAAATTGAGTAGATACCCATCAATTGAGGAATGGCTAAACAAATTGTGGTATATGAATGTAATGTAATAATATTGTATAATAAGAAATTTTGAACAGATTTCAGAAAAACCTGGAAAGACTTGTAGAAATTGATACAAGGTGAAATATGCAGAACCAGGAAAACATTGTACACAAGATAAACAACTTTGTGTGATAATTATGATTGACAGCTCTTCTCAGTAGCAAAATGATCCAAGATAAGTACAGAAGAGGAAAGTGCTATCCATAGCCACAACACTGATGTACTTTGAATCAAATTAAAACATACTTTGATCTGTTTCTTCTTTCACAACTATGATTAAAATGGAAATGTTTTACATGATAGCACATGTTTAACCTATATCAAATTGGCTACCAGTTTAGGAAGAGAAGTGGGAAAGGAAGGAGAGAGAAAAAATTGGAACTCAAAATCCTGTAAAACAGGAAACTAAAAAACTGTCTTGACCTGTAGTTAGAGAAAAACAAAATATTACTAAAAAAATAAAATGTCAGAAAACAAATATATTTCAACATTTGCTATAACTACACTACAATGATTTCCCAACTTAGAAAATTAGATGATTCAATAGCTTGCATGGACATAGTGAAGCTGAACAACAAATAAAAACATTTCTTTTTTTAATTAAAGCTTTTTATTTTCAAAACATATGCATGGATAATTTGTTGAACATTAACCCTTGAGAAACCTTGTGTTCCAATTCTCCCCCTTCCCTCACACCTTCTCTAAGATGGCAAATAATCCAATATATATTAAATAATTATATTTATATTATAATTTATATTAAATAATTATATATATTAAAGATGGTAGAATATATTAGATCCAATATATGCATACATATTTAAACGATTATCTTGCTGCACAAGAAAACTCAAATCAAAAAGGAAACAATGAGAAAGAAAATAAAGTGCAAACAAACAACAACAAAAAGAATGAAAATGCTGTGCTGTGAACCACACTCAGTTCCCACTGGGTGCTGTCTTTGGGTGTAGATGGCTCTCTTCATCACAAGATCATTGAAACTAGTCTGAATCATCTCATTGTTGAAGAGAGCCATATCTATCAGAATTGATCATTGTATAGTCTTGTTGCCATGTATAATGATATCCTGGTTCTGCTCATTTCACTTAGTATCAGTTCATGCAAGCCTCTTCAGGCCTCTCTGAAATCATCCTGTTGGTTGTTTCTTATAGAACAATAATATTCCATGACATTCATATACCATAATTTATTCAGCCATTCTCCAATTGATGGGTATCCATTCAGTTTCCAGTTTCCAGCCATTACAAAAAAGCAGCCACAAACATTTTTGCACATGTGGGTTCCTTTTCCTCCTTTAAGATCTCTTTGGGATATAGGCCCAGTAGAAACACTGCTGTGTCAAAGGGTATGCACAGTTTGATAACTTTTTGAGCATAGTTCCAAATTGCTCTCCAGAATGGTTGGATCTGTTCACAGTTCCACCAACAATGTATCAATGTCCCAGTTTTCCCACATTTCCTCTAACATTTACTATTATGTTTTCCTGTCATCTTAGACAATTTGATAGGTGTGTAGTGATATCGCAGAGTTGTCTTAATTTGCATTTCTTTGATCAATAGTGATTTAGAGCACCTTGTCATATGATTAGAAATAGTTTCAATTTTTTCATCTGAAAATTGTTTGTTCATCTTCTTTGACCATTTATCAATTGGAAAATAGCTTGAATTCTTATAAATTTGAGTCAATTCTCTCTATATTTTAGAAATGAGGCTATTACCAGAACCCTTGAATGTAAAAATGTTTTCCCAGTTTATTGCTTCCTTTCTAATCTTGTCTGCATTAGTTTTGTTTGTACAAAAACTTTTTTAATTTAGTATAATCAAAATTATCTATTTTGTGATCAATAATGATCTCCATTTCTTATTTGGTCACAAATTCCTTCCTTCTCCACAGATCTGAGAGGTAAACTCTCCTATGTTCTTCTAATTTGCTTATAAAATCACTCTATTTCTAGATCATGAACCCATTTCTACATTATCTTGGCATACAGTGTTGCATGTCGGTTATTGCATAGTTTCTGCCATGCTAGTTTCCAATTTTCCCAGCAGTTTTTATCAAATAGTGAATTCTTATCCCCAAAGCTGGGGTCTTTGGTTTTGTCAAACACAATTACAATAGTCATTGACTATTTGTCCTGTGAGTCTCATCTATGTCTCTGATAGACTACTCTATTTCTTAGCCAGTAGCAAATGGTTTTGACAACTGCTACTTTAGATCTGGTACAGCTAGGCCACCTTCATTTGCATTTTTTCATTAATTCCCTTGAAATTCTTGACCCTTTGTTCTTTCAGATGAACTTTGTTATTATTTTTTCTAGATCTGTAAAATAATTTCTTGGGAGTTTGTTTAGTATAGCATTAAATAAGTAGATTAATTTAGGTAGAAATGTCATTTTTATTATATTCACTCAGCCTGTATAACAGCACTTGATATTTTTCCAATTGTTTAAATCTGATTTTATTTGTATGGAAAGTGTTATGTAGTTGTGTTCATATAGTTCCTGACTTTGCCTTGGCAGGTAGACTCCCAAATATTTTATCAAATTAAAACATTTCTAGGCACAGTATGCTCTGGATATAGGACAAGTCTGGTAAAACAATGTGGAACTAATAGTATATGAGGTACAGAAAAAGAAAGAACACAACTGTTCCAAAATACTACAAGTAGAACTAGAAAAAAAAAAAAACATGAGGAAGGATTATAATACATATTTGGCTAAGAACACTTCAAAGGAACACTCCTCCCCCTAATTTTGTTAAAAGAAGGGGAACCATCAATCTAGGAGCCAAAGAATGCAGATGGGGTAACTCTAAATTTAAAAATGCACATAATTAGGCTCCTTCTTACTCTCTGTTTCCTTGTATTTAGAACAGATTCATTTTTTTTTTAAATTTATGGTTGCATTAGTGTAGTAGGGAAAAGGGAACAATCACTGAAGAAGGGGTTTAGAATGGAAAAAAGGAGAGAAGAGAAAATAAACATGGTTAATTGTTGTCTTATTTATTTTTTAAAGTAAATTAAAAATTGAATTCAAATTACAAATAATTTTTTAAGCAAAAGAAACATACATTACATATGTGATCAAGATGCAATGTTACAAAATTAACTTATGTGCAAAAGATGGTATAAAATACGTTATTGAGCATATGTCTGACCAGAAAGGAGCTGGGCAGTTATGGAGTGAGAATGAGTGACAACAGATGGATGATTTAAGTAGTATATAAGGAAGCTATGTGGTATAGTGAATAGCACAAAGATTTGGATTCAGGAAGATCTAAATTAAAAACTTGACTTGACCACTCAACTAGCTGTTTGACCCTGAATAAACATCTAAACTCTCTGTGTCTTGGTTTCCTCATATGCAAAATAGCAATAACAATAAAATCCCCTACCTCATGGGATGTTTTGAGGATCATAGAAGATATCATATAAAGAGCTTAGTAAATTATAAAGCATTTTATAAATGCTAGGTATTGTTATTCATCATCATCATCACCATCATCACAGACACAAGATATTAAAATATAAAAAAGTACAACTATGAGTTAATCTCTTAGTCAAAAATTTATGAGAAAATTTGGAACAAAATTTAAAAAGGTCTTATACAGATTGTATAAGTAGATGTAGTATCCCAACTTATGAAATAAGTTAAACTCAATTTGACAAATGTTTTTAAAGGGTCTTCCACATGCAAAATAATGTTTGTTTTTTTTTTTTCCTTCAAGGTATCACAATTGAATGAAAAGAACAGGGTGAGTCCATTTTTAGGGTGAAAAAATTACAATTCATCTTCCCATTCAGTGCAATTTCAATGATGTAGTCTGCAGGCATTTTCATTTTTCTAGATCTGAGGAAGTTTGAGTACCCCTATTTCCCTCTCATTTTGTTTTTCCATCATGGCTTTGAATTCCTTTCTGCTCTCACTCATCAAGGATTCTTTTGATGCTTACCCTTAATTGCATGTGGTTGCTTATAAAAACTGTATGTAATTTAGGATCATAGCTTGAGATAGTTTGGAGGGAATTTTAGAGGGTATATTTTGCAGATGAATAGGGCTTTCTTCAAATCTATAACACCCACAACTCTTTTCCTGTGTCTCTTTCAGAGTCTTTTCATCTACTTGTTTTGTGTGACTATGTCTGTGTCTTCTCTGTCTGCATTCTACTTCTACCTCCTTCTGGGTCCATATTTCTTTTTTTTTTTTAAACCTAGTGCCTAGGGGCATCTAGGTGGTGCAGTGGATAGAGCACCAGCCCTGAAGTCAGGAGGACCTGAGTTCAAATCTGGTCTCAGACACTTAACACTCCCTAGCTTTGTAAACCTGGGCAAGTCACTTAACCTCAATTGCCTCTGCATAAATAAATAAATAAACAAACAAATAAATAAATAAATAAATAAATAAATAAATAAATAAATAAATAAACCTGGTGCCTATTCTAGAGTGTGAACTTTTTCATTCCTTGAGAATCTGTTGGATAATTTTTTCTAACTGCTGTGCAAGTTTGAAGCTAGGACCTTTAGTCACTTGATTCAATGAGAACAAGAGCCCCATTATTGGATCTTGGTATGGGAAATTCATTCCTTATGGTGGATATCTGGGGGAAAAATTTTCATCAAACACATGCATGGGTATGTCTCTTATGGAATTAAGAGACAATGCTAAAATACAGGTTAATTGAAAATTTACAAAATTATTATTTTAGGTCATTGGACTTATAAGGAAAGGCAAAGTTTCTTTGGAGTCATATCCCTTCCTGAAAAAAGAATGTGATCACAATTTGGTGAATATTTAATTTATCTTTAAATAAAATTCCCATCCTCTAAAGTGTAATTGATGAATATTTTCTAGAATATTTCCTTAATTTGTTTCAGAAATATCTGGAATATACTCACTACAATTTCATTTATGACTGGTAATAAGCAATTCATTTGACAGAACATTGTAAAAATACTGCTGAGAGATGTAATTTGACTAGTAAATTAATGGTTTCTGGTGGCCTTAATGTTAACATAATATTTGGAGGGATGACTCATCAGGGGTGCAATATTGTGGTTCACAAGATACATGAGAGAAAGACACTTAATGAGTTTTGGCTTCACTGGACATGGTGTATAATTCTGTTCAAACTGTTACAGGCTGCTTGCCAAGTGATGTAAAAGAAATTGCTTAAAACATTAGGAGTAAAGGTGGTTCAGTAGCCTGCTGCTTACCCTTTTGATTAGTTTGTCAACAGTAGGAGAAGTTTTGTGTAAAGATAGTAATTATTTATTATATTTATTATAAATAAATTATTTATTTATATAATATATAAATATATTATTATAAAGACAGTTCATTGCAGTGATGTACTCTTAACAAGATTCATGATGAAGCAAATTATTAGTGAATAAACTTTTTCTTTTTGATTATTGAAAATGATTTTTAACAGGTAAAGATTACTCTTGCTATTCATTATTTATGTTCTTTCATATTTTAATAAACATATTTAAAAAACAAATATCCTGTACGGCCTTGTGAAGTACTTGTATCACTGCCAAAATTTTGGAGAATATGTTTTTTTTTTTGTGAATGGAAATGCTAAATATTTGCAAAGTCTTCGGGGCAAAACGAGCAGACATTCCATTCTGTGAAAATTAAGAGGATAATTTATTTATATTTTGCTAATATAAAGCCCATTCTGCCCACTTTTTATAATATCTTTTTGTGCACTATTACATTAAACTGAATTTTTTATTACTCATTTAGCACTTAGACATATAGCTGGAAGGGACTTTATATACTGATTCCCTCTTTTTACAGATGGAAAAACTGAGCCATAGAGGGGTAAAATTATGTACTTATGTTCATTCAAGTAGTTAAATAACCAAGCTCTCAGCCTTTAAGTATTCTTCATACCACCCAATATTGACTAGTTTAAACTAAGTATAAGGAAGATTTTGGGAGACCATGTTTGAATTCTTAAACCATCCAAATAAATGCAATTTTATTCCTTTAAAGAAATATTTTGGGACTTCCTTCCAGGGGTGGAGCCATGGTGGCAGAGATCAGACAGGAGTCTCTGTAACCTCCTCTAACCTCCCCTCAAACCAACAAAATATGAAGCCTCTAGACTGATTCTGAAGCAAAAAAATCCACAATATCTGGAGAACAACACGATTCTAGAAGAAGATACTCTGGAAGAACCTCAAAACAGGTCTGTTTTAATTGGGCAGGGGGTGGTCTACTGAACCCAGACTGAAGCGCAGGGAGACCGGGATAGGGAGCTGGAGCAGGGAGCTGGAACAGGAGTCCGAACAGGAGTGGGAGCGTTGTGCTTTTCACACACCTGGGAGTCTTCTGCAGGCCTCTTGGAGCAATTTGTCCTGATTGTGGGCAGGTGGTTTGGAGGGTCTGCCTTTTGAAGGGGATAGATTGTGAACCATTGAACCCCTGATGAGCATCATAACTAGCTGTCATTACACAGCACCTTAAAGCAATCAATCAAACAACAGGTCTGATAAGCACCAGAAATAATTCAATCAGCAGAACTGCCCAGTTCCTGAAATAACTCAATCAGCAGAACTGCCCCAGGGCAAATTAAAGCAGCTGTCCCACCTTTGCCCTAAACAGACCTCACACCTTTAAAAAAAAAAATGAATAAAAAACCAAAAAGAGCTCTCACCATAGACAACTTTTATGGAGAGAGGGAAGAACAGACCTCAAATCCTGAGGCCCCTAAAGGTAAAGCAACTCCAGAAAAAGCCCCAAAGAGAGACATAAATTGGTCTCCATGTCACAAGGCTTTCTTTGAAGATTGCATAAAAAATCTTAAAAGAGAGTTAGAAGAAACATGGGGAAACGAAATGAGATCACTGCAAAATAAAATAGAAAAAATGGAAAAAGAATGCAGTGAACAAAAACATGTCAAATTGCAAAAGGAACTAAAAACAGTAACTGAAGAAAATAAGACATTAAAAATCAGGATCAAACAATTGGAAATGAATGACTCATCAAGACTTCAAGAATCAGTTGAACAAAAACAAAAAAATGAAAAGATAGAGAAAAACATGAAATATCTCCTAGGAAAAACAACTGACCTGGAAAATAGATCTAGGAGAGACAATCTAAGGATTATAGGGCTTCCTGAAAGCCATGATGAAAAAAAGAACCTGGACACTATCTTCCAGGAAATCATAAAAGAAAATTGCCCTGATATTTTAGACCCAGAAGGCAAAATACTCCTTGAAACAATCCACCGATCACCTCCTGAAAGAAACCCCAAAATTAAGTCCCCCAGAAATATCGTGGCTAAATTCCAGAACTATCATACCAAGGAAAAGATATTACGAGAAGCCAGAAAGAAACAATTTAAATATCAGGGAGCTACAATTAGGATCACACAGGACCTAGCAGCTTCTACTTTGAAGGATCGAAGGGCCTGGAATCAGATATTCCGAAGGGCAAAGGAACTTGGATTACAGCCAAGAATAAGTTACCCAGCTAGAATGAGCATTATCTTCCAGGGAAGAAGATGGTCTTTCAATGATATAGGAGAATTTCACCTATTTCTACTGAAAAGACCAGAACTGAACAAAAAATTTGATCTACAAACACAGAACACAAGAGAAACATAAAAAGGTAACAAGAAAAAATAACTCTTGAGAACTATATTTATGTTATAGATACTTATAGAATGAGAGTTGATTTTATGAATCTATTATTACATTATGATTATGATATGATTACTGTGATTTTTTGATTATTATCATATGCTTACTGTGATTTTATGATTATTATATGTTTATTGTGATTTTATGATTATTATGATATGATAAACTGAAAAAGAAATTAGAGGTAGAAAAGGGATAACACTGGAAGAAGAGGAAAAGGAGGTAAAATAAGGGAAATTACATCACATGTAGAGGCAAAGAAAACCTATAATGATTGAGGGGAGAAAAGGGAGGGGAATGAGAATTGGGTTAATCTCCATCTCATCAGATTTGGCTCAGAGGGAATAATAGACGCTCTTATAAGGAAGCTGGAGGGAAAGGGGGGAAAAAGGGGTGGGTGGGGCTCTAAAGGGGAAGGATTGTTTGAGGGAAGTGGTTTTCAAAAGCAAAAATAGTAGGGAGAAGGGAAAGGGGATAAGAAAGAGAAAAGCATAAGCTAGGGTAAATAAGATGGCAGGAAATACAGAATTAGTTATTTTAACTGTGAATGTGAATGGAATGAACTCTCCCTTAAAGCAGAAGCAGATAGCAGATTGGATTAAAAACCAGAATCCATCAATATGTTGTATACAAGAAACACATCTAAAACATAGAGATACATACAGGGTGAAGGTAAAAGGCTGGAGCAGAATCTATTATGCTTCAGGTGAACAAAAAAAAGCAGGGGTAGCAATCCTGATCTCAGACCAAGTAAAAGCAAAGATAGACTTCATTAAAAGAGACAAAGAAGGAAATTATATCTTCCTAAAGGGTACCATAGATGATGAAGCATTATCAATACTAAACATATATGCACCAAGTGGTACAGCATGGAAATTCCTAGAGGAAAGGTTCAGAGAGATGCAAGAAGAAATAGACAGCAAAATTATAATAGTGGGGGATCTCAACCTCCCTCTCTCAGAACTTGATAAATCAAACCACAAAATAAATAAGAAAGAAGTTAAGGAGGTAAACAAAATGTTAGAAAAGTTAGGTATGATAGATCTTTGGAGGAAATTAAATGGAGACAGAAAGGAGTTTACTTTTTTCTCAGCAGTCCATGGAACTTATACAAAAATTGACCATGTGTTAGGACACAAAAACCTCAAAATTAAATGCAGGAAGGCAGAAATAATAAATGCATTTTTTTCAGATCATGATGGAATAAAAATCACATGCAATATAAGGCCAGGAGAAAACAGACCAAAAAGCAATTGGAAACTAAATAATTTTATCCTAAAGAATGA
>JAJPUD010016012.1:0-35420 GCA_023553655.1 Myrmecobius fasciatus | reverse complement strand
ATATATATAATGTGAAGAGTCTAGTCTCCTTTCCCCCCCAATACTGGTATAATGTTTGCATTTTTCCCCACAGAAACACCTCTCCTGTTCTTGAGATCTTTCCAAGATCACCAGTAATGACTTCAAATCATACTTGCCAGTTGTTTCAGTACTCTGGAGAAGTTCATCTGAGCATCAACATATGGAGGGAAGCAAGACAATGACTTAAGAGTTTCTACTTTATATTTAACATATTTTTTCTATCTTTTCCAGGCCAAAGATTTCTTCTCTTAGTAGAGAAGATAATTAGTATGTAGTTTAGCTTTTTCAACATTATATGTTGTCATCATCCTATCACACTGAGTATATGTCTTTTTTTTGTATGACATGGGAGACACTGGCACAGAACCGCCCAGCATGGCATGCCCTCATTAGAGGTGGTACTGTGTTCTATGAGCAAAGCAGAATTGAATTAGCTTAAAGGAACTGCAAAATATGCAAAATTAGAGAAGTTCCAAGGTCAATTTGGTCTGAGCAGCCACAGTTAAGACACCCTGTAACTTGACTCTAACAAAGCAACATCATTTTGGTTCTCTTCAAAAATGGACAACCACTATATCTTTTTAAATTCTCTTCTTGCTCCCCAAACCAACTTTAAAACAAGGATGACTTCTTTTTTTATTTTATCCTTAGCCTCAACTCATTCTGGGCTTAATATTAATAGCCCATGCTACTCTTCTATATTGTCTTTGCTTCCTTCTTCTTTTATTTTTTAATGATTTTTATTTTGAAATTTACAAACATCAAATGAAATGGACATTTCCATATGAAAAATAGAACACAAAAACTGGACTGTACATGGAACTGAAGATTTCTATTATGATTGCTTTTCTTTTTAAACAAATAATAAATTCAACCTGTACCTTTCTAAGTTGTCCTGATTGGCTATGCTACTTCATAGATTTTCTCCTGTTCTCTAGATAAAATAAACAAACAAAAAACCCACAACTTCCACTGACTCTAATTTCTTCATCTGTTTGCTTTATTTTATTTTTTGCTACCCTATTCTTATTCCCTTTTATCATTCCAACCTTCCTGAGAGGAAAATAAAAACACTCTTGGAATAAGCATGTTTCTACTTGTTTCCACCTTTTATATATGCCTTTCTTAACTCTGAGTGGGTTTCTTTATAAATTCCCTGTATTTCCATATCATTCTATTTTGATACTTTCCTGTTTCCCTTCCCTTTCACAATTCAGTATTTCAGAGCTTCCCATCCTTGTTCGACTGGCTCCTGCCTTCAAAGTATTAAGCTACTGATTTTCTGAGTGCTTTGAAGTTTCATCTCTAATAGAGGCTGCACATCAGACTATTCACAGCTTTCCTTTTTGTCTATTGCAAATTCTTTGATGGAATGAATAGTGCCTTTGTCCCATGGTTCCCATCCACTTTAGCAACCAATCCTACTTTACTGGTCAGAATCAGATCCTAAATAGCAGTTCTCCTGTTCAATTCCTTCCCAAGGCTAGTGGTAAGTCATAAATTTAAGAGCTACTAGCTACATATGCATGCTATATCTATATTTATATCTATAAATTCATACATTCTCTTTGTCAAATTGTCTAAATATCTCCTGAAATTCTTTTAGTGACAAAAGAGATATGTCAGGAGATATTTAGACAATTTGACAAAGAGAATGTCAGGAGATATTAAGACAACTCCTAGGAAGACAATAGCATGTTTTTATAACAGGTTTGGCATCTAGTTCTAATTCCTAATTGGAAAGCAGAAAGAATGCTGGATTTTGGAGTTGGAGAACCTGAGTTCAAATTCTGGTCTGTCACTTACATTTCTGTGATCTTTGGTAATTGCTTAACTTCCTGATGTCAGTTTCCTATCTGCAAAATGTGGGCCTTTGATTCAGTGATTTCTGAGGTCTTTTCCAATTTTAGACCTATATAATCCTATGACTAAAATGAATAGTAAGGTCCCTTATATGATCCTAATTATTCTTTCTTACTATGTAGTCTGTAGTATGAGCCTACTCCCCTCCAAGGATGTTCACTTTCCAAATCTACAAATGATATGAGATAAACTGTGTGCTCAAGGTCTTGAGTTATTTTGTTCAAGACCTCATACTTCCTAGCAAAACTTTTTAAAATGCAATACATACATATATATATATGTTAGCTATTGTTTTTAGCAACTATTTTGATGGTATAATTTGTTCACACATAAATCACCAGAAGTGGTAATCACCATCTTGTTTGACAGTCCTTGGGAGGATATCTTTTCCCATACCCGTGACCTGAGAAGACAGCAAACTTCCCTGTTATTCATTTGTTTTTGATGACCACCTCCCTCTAACAGTCCTCCCCCCTTTAAAACCCTCCCTCTTTTTTACACCTTTCCCCTAATCCTTCTATTAATTTATCCCTTTCTTTTCCTCCTTTCCCTCCTACTTCCCTATACAGAGGGCCAAGTTTTTCCCTGAAATCAAATGTGTCTGATATACTCTTTTAGAGCCCAATCTAATGAGAGTAAGAATACTCATCACCCTCCCTTCTTTCCCTCAATTATATTAGATTTTCTATGTCTCTTCATGAGACTTTGCCTTATTTTACCTCCTTTTTATTTTTACTTTATTTTATTTACCTCCATTCCCCTCCCCCCCCTTTTTTTTACACTATGATGTACCTTCCACCTCTAATTTCTTTCCGATCATTATCAAAGTAAAATCAAATTATACCCCCATTCTTTAAGAATACCCCTAATAGAGATATAGTTCTCAAGACTTCTTTCCTTTTTACCTTTTTACGCTTCTCTAGAGTTCTGTGTTTGGAGGTCAAATTTTTTATTCAGATCTGGTCTTTTCATTAGAAATAGGTGAAATTCTCCTGTATCACTGAATGACCATCTTCTTCCCTGGAAGATGATGCTCATTCTAGCTGGATAGCTTATTCTTGGCTGTAATCCAAGTTCTTTTGCCTTTCGGAATATCTGATTCCAGGCCCTTCGATCCTTCAATGTGGAGGCTGACAGATCGTGTGTGATTCTAATTATTGATCCTCGGTATTTGAATTGTTTCTTTCTAGCTGCTAGCAGAATCTTTTCCTTGGTGCTATAGTCCTGAAATTTAGCCATGATATTCCTTGGGGTTTTAATTTTGGGGTCTCTTTCAGGAGGTGATCGGTGAATTCTTTCAATGCCAACTTTGCCTTCTGATTCTAAAACATCAGGGCAATTCTCTTTCATGATTTCCTGGAAGATAGCATCAAGGTTCTTTTTTTCATCGTGACTTTCAGGGAGTCCAATAATTCTTAGATTGTCTCTCCTGGATCTGTTTTCCAAGTCAGTTGTTTTTCCTAGGAGATATTTCATATTTTCTTCTATTTTTTCATTTTTTTGTTTTTGTTTGACTGATTCTTGAAGTCTTATTGAGTCATTTACTTCTATTTGTTCAATTTTAATTTTTAGAGTATTATTTCCTTCAGTTATCTTTTTTAGCTCCTTTTGTAGCTGGCCAATTGAATTTTTTGGTTCATTGCATTCTTTTTCCATTTTGCCAATTTTATTTTTCAGTGAATTGTTGTCTTTTTCCAATTCACTAATTTTATTTTTCAATGAATTGTCTTTTACCAATTCACTATTTTTATTTTCTTGTGATTTGGTAACATTTTCCAATTCACCAATTTTGTTTTTCAGTGAATTGTTGTCTTTTTCCAATTCAGCAGACTTATTTTCCAGTTTTTCACATCTCTGTTGCAGGGTGATATTTCCTTCTTGCACTGCTCTCAATTCATTTCCCCATTTTTCTTCTAGCTCTCTTTTGAGATTCTTTATGCAATCTTCCAGGTAAGCCTTCTGAAAAGGGGACTAGTTCATATCCACCTTTGTGGCTTTATCTGGGATTGTTTTCAGAATCTCAGGATCTGGGGACTTCTCTAGTTTCTCTCCGTAAAAGCTGTCTATGGTGAGAGCTCTCTTTTTCTTGCTCATGATTTTCAGCAGAGGTATCAGTCATCAGCAGGGAATTCTGCAGCAGCAGCAGCAGCAGCAGCAGCAGCAGCAGCAGCAGCAGCAGCAGCAGCAGCAGCAGGGATTTCAATTTGCCCTGGGACAATTTGCTGAGTTGACTTCTGGTCTGGGGCTGATCTCCCTAGATCCGCACTAGGACCACACTTTCAGCTGCTCTCAATCCACCCTCTATCAAAGGTAGACCTGCCAAAGCACCTGCCCGCAAGCAGAGCAAAGTGGCCCAAGGGTCTCCCAGGGACTTCCTGGCAGCCCAAAATCTTCTGGTCCTTCCCAGCCCCAGACTTGCACCCCGGCTGCGCCCTGGCGTCTGAGCGCTGGGAGCTGCTTCATCCCCTGCCCATCTAAAACTGACCTCAGAAGTTCTTTCAAAGTAGATATTTGATAGAAGTGCATTGTAGTCCAAGTGTTTGGTGGCGCCCTCACTCCAGAACCAGTTCGGTGGCTCAGTTTGTCTGGGTCTGAGGGAAGGTCTCAGGAGCTCACAGAGGACGCTGTCTGCAGTTCGCCATCTTGGCTCCGCCCCCTTCCCTGTTATTCATATCAGGTCACAATATAGTTTGCTTTAGCTAGATCTAGAGAATCATCAATGACCATAATTCTTCTCTACTTTTTTCTGATAAACACTTGAAGATCTCTCACCTAAAGGAGCTGGTGAAGTCCTATCAGAATTTCTTGAAGCATAAGAAGTTGTTTCCTCCAGAAATAGTTCAGCTCTTTGTACACAGTTGTTGGCATGTTGTTTTCTTCAGTGGACTGTGAACTCCCCAAGAATAGGTTGTTTTTTTGACTTTCTTAGTATACCAGAATGCTGAGCTGAGCACACTGCCTAATTCATAATAGGTGCTAAGAACAAATTCTAAGTGAGAACCTTTGTCTATTATTTACCTCTAATTGTTCAGCAGTCTTTTTTCCCCCTGTTCTTTTTCTATGCCCCTTCCAACCTTTTTTCTGAGATGAATATTTCCCTTTGTTCATTATATACTGCTTCTTTTTTTTTGTTTCTTCTTTGAAGAACTTCTGCCATACTTTAATATTTAATTTTAATTTATTGAGGGAGTCCTCAATTCTATTTTCATTTACTTACTATTTTATTTTCCCCCAGTTAACTGTAAATTTTTTTAACATTTGTTTTTAAATCTTTGAATTCAAAATGCTCTCCTTTCCTCCCTTTCCTCTCCCCTTCCCCATCTTGAGAAGGCAAGCAATTCAATATAGATTATACATGTATAGTCATGCAAAAAATTTCCATTAACAGTCATGTTGTGAAAGAAAACAGGGACAACAAAAAAACCCTTCAAGAAAAATAAAGTAAAAAAAGTATGCTTCAGTCTGTATTCAGACACCATCAGTTATGGATAGCATTTTTCATCGTTAAGTCTGTCAGTTGTCTAAGATCACTGCACTGCTGAAAATAGCAGTCATTCACACCTGCCCATCCTATACTATTGCTGTTACTTTGTACACAGTACATTTCACTTCACTTTGCATCCACTTATGGAAGTCTTTCCAGATTTTTCTGGGAGCTTCCTGTTCAACATTTCCTATAACATAACAGTATTCCATCACATGCCACAATTTGTTCAGCCATTCTCCAATTGATGGGCATCCCCTCAATTTCCAATTCTTTGCCCCCGGCAGAAAAGAATTGCTATAAATATTTTTGTACATGTAAGTAATTTTCTTTTTTTTAAAATCTTTTTTGGGATATGAACCTAGTAGTAATATTGCTAAGTCAAAGGGTATGCATGGTTTTATTGCCCTTTGGGCATAGTTCCAAATTGCCCTAATATTTTTAAAAATTCATTTTAAAAATGTTTTATTTTTTCTTTCTAAAAAGTCACTATAATTTCCAATGATCTTACTTGCCTAAGCCCCTAATAACAGATAAATACAGTCATGCAAAATAAGTCAATACATAAGTCACATTTTAAAAGGCATAACTTCTCCCATATCTACTGTCTACTACTTATTCTCTACTGAGGGCAGGAAATATATGGTACCACTAAGACCCTACAAACCATGTCTGGACACTACCCTGTATCAAAGTTCCAAGGTATTTCATGGTTGTTTTTCTTTATATTATTAGGGTCATTATTGACTCTGTTCAGCTAATTTTACTCCACTTTGCACCTTTCATAAAGCAATAGATTCTTTATATGCATCATTTCTTATGGTACAGTATTATTTATTACATTTATGTGGCCTTTTTTGTTCATCTATTCTTCAAATGTAGACACCACTTTCTTTTCAATTTGTTGCCATAAGATATGCTATTATATAAAAATTTTTGTAGGCTAAGTATGATGGGGCATGCGTGTTATCCTAGAGACAGGGGAAGGTCAGAGTTCTATAGTTCTAGGCTGCAGTGGGTTAAGCAAGTTGGGTGTACAAAGTGAGTTCAACATCAAGATAATGAGCCATTGGGCAGGGCAGGTAGAGAGGAACTAGATTGCTTAAGGAGGCATAAATCAGGAGCAGCACAAAGCTCCCATGTTGATCAGTACAGGAATAATACTTCTAAACTTCAGGCCTGGGCAAGAAATGGAAATCCAAACTTTTAAAAAATAAAAATAAAAAAAATATATATATATATATGTATGTATATACATATACATACATATATATAAAACAGATATATAAATGTAATATATAGGTACATATTTGTGTACATATATAGATAGATAAGTAATTTTCTACACATAGGAGCATTACTATTATGCTAATTAGTGATTATCACAAAGTCACCAAGTTGCAAATTTTAATATTTTAGTATAATTCTTAATTGTTTCCTCTATTGGCTAGATTAATTCACAGATATCCCAATAGTGCATTTTTTCTGATTTATAATCTTTGTTTGAATCTCAGAATAACCTTAATTTATATTTCTCTTTTTATTATGATTTGAGCCATTCTTACATTTGGTTGCTTACAGTTTACAATTCTATTTTGGAAAAGTTTCTGTTCAAACTCATTGATCATTTAACCATTAGGAAATGGTTCTCCTTATACATTTGCATCAATTCTTTATATATCTATAATAGTAATAAAAATCAACATATCTAATATTAATATAGAATTTTAAGGTTTGCAAATGCTTTATATACATTATCTCATTTGTTCCTCACAACAACCTTGTGAGGTGAGTGCCATTATTACTCCCATTTCACTGATAAGGACACTGAAGTTGAGGAATGCAGGGAGATGCCCAGGTCAGACAGATACTAAGTTTCTGAAATAGGACTCGAAATCAAGTCTTTCTTACGACCAAAAACTCTGTCTCTTACACCACCTAATTGCCTACCTCAGAAAAAAAATTTCTACAAAATATTCTTTTCCCTACAATTAAGCATTTTTCTCTAGGTGATTCAGTAGATAGAATACCATTACTACTGCTGTAGTCAGGAAGACATGAGTTCAAAGGTAGCCTTAGATGCTTACTAGCTATGTAACTCACAACATCTATTTGCTTCAGTTTCTTCATATGTAAAATAGGAACAGTAATAGTACCCAACTCTCAGGATGTAAATAAGGATCAATGGAGATAATAATTGAAAAAGCTTAGCATAGTGTCTGTCATATGGTAACCTCTACATAAAGGCTAGCTTTAATTATAATTATTGCTATTTCTATATATACTGTTTCTACAAAATCTTTGTAATTTTGTGTAACTGAAATTATCCAATTTATCCAAATCTATTTCTTGCTTAGTTAAAACATTCTTCCCTTAGCCATAATTGTGCAAGCTATTTCCTTCCATTCTCCTCTAAATTTTTTATGATATGACTATTCATAGTTTAGTCATATAATCATCTGGAACTTACTGTGGTATATGGTATAAGATGTTGATCTAAACTTAAATTCTGCCATCTGCTTTCTATTTTCCCCGGCAGTTTTTATTACTAAGGAGTTCTTACCCTAGTAGTTGGTTTCTTTGGGTTTACCAAAACTAGGATACTATGTCTGATTGTTTCTAGTTAGCCAATTCCATTGATCAGTTTATAAGTTTGTTAGCCAAAACAATGATGAAATGATTAATACTTTATAGTATAGTTTCAGATCTTGTAATGCCAGGTAGTCCTCCTTCCCCCTTTCATTGCTACTTTGTCTTATTCCTCCAAATGAATTGTCTTATTTTGTCTAATTCTATGGGAGTCTGATGGAAATAATATTAAATCCAAATTTCAGTTTATGTAATAAAACATCATTTTTCTTATATCACTTTTACCATTCTTTTAATAAATATATCATTCTCCCTGAAAACCTACAGAGTAAAAAAATGCATTCCTCAAGTGCTTTCAGTTTTTCCTCAAGGATGAAGATCATACTGCACATAAGTAAACATGGCATAGTCAGAAAATAAACCTAGCCCTTATTCAACTCTTATTACGTGCCAGGCCCTGATCTAAGGGCTGGGGATACAAAGAGAAGGCAAATGTATTTCCTGCTCTCAAAAGGTTTACATTCTATTGAGGAGGACAACCTGTAAATAACTAAGTACATAAATGAACATATATATGTGTGAATATATATATATATATATATATATATATATATATATATATATATATATACACACACACCCCTCCACACACACACACACACAGAGTAGAGGCAATGTGATCTCAGAAGGGAAGATACTGGCAGCTAGTGGAAAAGGAAAAAGCCATGTGCAGAGGGAGCACTAGAATAGAATCTTGTAGGAATCCAGGAGTTTTAAGTCAGAGCTAGGAGGAAAGCAGACCAGGCAAAGGAGATGGTCAGTACCAAGGCACGGACACAAGAGATGAAAGACTGTGTGTGAAGAATAGCCAGTACATTAGTCTGGTTCAACTGTGGAATGTATTGGGGGAAAAGGAAAATAGGAAGGGGCAAGATGATGAAGAGCATTAAATGAGAAACATAGAAGTTTATATTTGATCTTAAAAGAAGTATTTGAGTCAGACATGGGCTTTAGGCAAATCACTTTGACAGTTATGTGGAGGATGGACTGGGATGGAGGGAGACCTGGGATAGGGAGACAAATTACAATCATTTAAGGAACAGATGATGAGGGCCTGAGGTAGGATGGTGGCCATGGGAATACAGAGAAGGAGACAAGTGTGAAAGACTTAGGTTGGGAACTGATCGGACATATGAGGTGAGTGAGAATGAGAAGCTAAGGACAGCATGAAGGTTGCAAACTCGGCTGAATGCCAGGTTGGTGGTGACTTTGACAGAAATAGTGAAAGAATAGAGCTGGGATGGTGGAGGGGAACATGAGTTCTGTTTGGAACTCCTTTGGCATATACATTTTAAAAAATTCAACAGGCATAATTAGAGAAATGCAAATTAAGACATGTCTTACTCTGAGGTACCACTTCATCTCTCTCAGATTGGCTAAAATGAAAAGATAATGATAAATGTTGGAGAGGATGTGGGAAAACTGGGACACTGATACATTGTGGAACTGTGAACAGATCCAACCATTCTGGAGAGCAATTTGGAGCTATGCTCAAAGAGTTGTCAAACTGTGAATACCCTTTGACCCAGCAGTGTTTCTACTGGATCTGTATCTCAGAGAGATATTAAAGGAAGGAAAGGGATCCAAATGTACAAAAATGCTTGTAGCAGTTCTTGTAGTGGCAAGGAAATGGAAACTGAGTGGATGTCCCTCAGCTAGGGAATGAATGGCTAAATAAATTATGACATATATAAAGGAATATTATTGTTCTATAAGAAATAATGAGCAGGGGGGGTGGAGCCAAGATGGCGAACTGCAGACATCATTCTCTGTGAGCTCCTCAGATCTTCCCTCAGACCCAGAACAAATTAAGCCTCTGAACTGGTTCTGGAGTGAGGGCGCCACGAAACACTTGGAGTACAACAAACTTCTATCAAAAATTTACTTTGGAAGAACTCCAGAGCAGGTCAGTTTCAGACACGCAGGGGATCGGCAGCTTGCGGGGCTCAGGCGCCAGCACGCAGCCAAGGTGGAGCGGGGCTGGGACAGAGGTTGGTGGATTCTAGGTACCCAGGAAGTCCCTGGGGGCCACTTGGGCCACTTTGCTCTGCTTGCGGGCAGGTGCTTTGGCAGATCTGCCTTTGGTAAAGGGTGGATTGAGAGCAGCTGAAAGCGTGGTCCTAGTGCAGATCTAGCAGCCCAGCCTCAGACCGGAAGTCAACTAGGCAAACTGCCCCAGGGCAAATTGAAATGGCTGCAGAATTCCCTGCTCTAAATTAGACCTCAAAATTAAAAACATGAGCAAGAAGCAGAAGAGAGCTCTCACCATTGACAGCTTAGAGAGAAGTAGGGCAGTCCCCAGATCCTGAGGTTCCTAAAGGGAATGCAATCCTAGAGGAAGCCACAAAGGTGGACATGAGCTGGTCCCCATTTCACAAGGCTTACCTGGAAGATTGCATAAAAAATCTCAAAAGAGAATTAGAATAAAAATGGGAAAATGAATTGAGATCAGTGAAAGAAGGATATAATACCCTGCAACAGAGATATGAAAAACTGGAAAACAAAATTGGTGAAATGGAAAAAATCACCAATTCACTGGAAAATAAAAATGGTGAATTGGAAAAAGATAATTCAACAAAAAACAAAATTGTTGAATTGGAAAAAGACAACAATTCACTGAAAAATAAAATTGGCAAAATGGAAAAAGAATGCAATGAACCAAAAAATTCAATTGGCCAGTTACAAAAGGAGCTAAAAAAGGTAACTGAAGGAAATAATACATTAAAAATTAAAATTGAACAAACAGAAGTGAATGACTCAACAAGACTTCAAGAATCAGTGAAACAAAAACAAAAAACCCAAAAAAATAGAAGAAAATATGAAATATCTCCTAGGAAAAACAACTGACTTGGAAAACAGATCTAGAAGAGACAATCTAAGGATTATGGGACTCCCTGAAAGCCACGATGAAAAAAAGAACCTAGATGCTATCTTTCAGGAAATCATGAAAGAAAATTGCCCTGATATTTTAGAATCAGAAGGTAAAATCACCATTGAAAGAATTCACCAATCATCTCCTGAAAGAGACCCCAAAATTAAAACCCCATGGAATATCATGGCCAAATTTCAGGACTATCACACCAAGGAAAAGATATTGCAAGCAGCTAGAAAGAAACAGTTCAAATACCTGGGAACTATAATTAGAATCACACAAGATCTGTCAGCTTCCACATTAAAGGATCAAAGGGCCTGGAATCAGATATCCCGAAAGGCAAAAGAACTTGGATTACAGCCAAGAATAAGCTATCCAGCAAGAATGAGCGTTATCTTCCAGGGAAGAAGATGGTCATTCAATGATACAGGAGAATTTCACCGATTTCTAATGAAAAGATCAGATCTGAACAAAAAATTTGATCTCCAAACACAGAACTCAAGAGAAGCATAAAAAGGTAAAAAGGAAAGAACTCTTGAGAACTTTATTTCTACTATGGGTATCCTTAAAGAATGGGGGTATAATTTGATTTTACTTTGATAATAATGGAAAAGAAATTAGAGGTGAAAGGGATATCATACTGAAAAATAAGGGGGAAAGAGGTAAAATAAAGTTTAAAAAAGGAGGTAAAATAAGGCAAAATCTTATGAAGAGACATAGAAAATCTAATATAATTGAGGGAAAGTAGGGAGGGCGATGTAGCATTGTGTGAATCTTACTCTCATCAGATTGGGCTCTAAAAGAGTATATCAGACACATTTGGCTTCAAAGAAAAACTTGGCCCTCCTTATAGGGAAGTAGGAGGGAAAGGAAGAAAAGAAAGGGATAGACTAATAGAAGGATTAGGGGAAAGGTATAAAAAAGAGGGAGGGGTTCTAAAGGGGGGAGGACTGTTACAGGAAGGGGGTCATCAAAAACAAAATACTGGGGAGGGGGGAAGGGAGAAAGGGGAAAGGGAAGAGAAAAACATAACTCTGGGTAAATAAGATGGCAGGAAATACAGATATAGTTATTTTAACTGTGAATGTGAATGGGATGAACTCTCCCATAAAACGGAAGCGCTTAGCAGAGTGGATTAAAAGCCAGAATCCTACAATATGTTGTTTACAAGAAATACATCTAAAACATAGAGATACATACAGAGTGAAGGTAAAGGGCTGGAACAGAATCTTTTATGCTTCAGGTGAACAACAAAAAAGCAGGGGTAGCAATCCTCATCTCAGTTCAAGTAAAAGCAAAAATAGATCTAATTAAAAGAGATAAGGAAGGAAACTATATTTTACTAAAGGGTACCATAAACAATGAAGTGGTATCAATACTAAACATATACGCACCAAGTGGTATAGCACTAGAGGAGAAATTAAGAGAGATGCAAGAAGAAATAGACAGCAAAACTATACTAGTGGGGGATCTCAACCTTGCTATCTCAGAATTAGGTAAATCAAACCACAAAATAAATAAGAAAGAAGTTAGGGAGGTAAACAAAATGTTAGAAAAGTTAGGTATGATAGATCTCTGGAGGAAATTGAATGGCGACAGAAGGGAGTATACTTTTTTCTCAGGGGTTCATGGAACTTATACGAAAACTGATCATGTGTTTAGAGCATAAAAACCTCAAAATCAAATGCAGAAAAGCAGAAATAATAAATGCATCCTTTTCAGATCATGATGGAATAAAACTCACATGTAATATAAGGCCAGGAGAAAATAGACCACAAGTTAATTGGAAATTAAATAATCTAATCCTGAAGAATGAATGGCTGAAAGAGCAAATCATAGACACAATCAATAATTTCATCCAGGAGAATGACAATAATGAGACAACATACCAAAATTTGTGGGATATAGTCAAAGCGGTTATAAGGGGTAGTTTTATATCTCTAGATGCTTACTTGCATAAAATAGAGAAAGAGAAGATTAATGAATTGGGCTTACAATTAAAAAAGCTAGAAAAAGAGCAAATTAAAAACCCTCAATTAAATACCAAATTGGAAATTCTGAAAATAAAAGGGGAGATTAATAAAATCGAAAATAAGAAAACTACTGAATTAATAAATAAAACTAAGAGTTGGTTTTATGAAAAAACCATAGAAATAGATAAGCCTTTAGTTAATTTGATTAGAAAAAGGAAAGAGGAGGGGCAGCTAGGTGGCGCAGTGGATAGAGCACCAGCCCTGAAGTCAGGAGGACCTGAGTTCAAATCTGGTCTCAGACACTTAACATTCCCTAGCTGTGTGACCCTGGGCAAGTCACTTAACCCCAATTGCCTCAGCCAAAAAAAAAAAAAAAGGAAAGAGGAAAATAAAATTGTTAGTCTCAAAAATGATAAGGGAGAACTTTCCTTCAATGAAGAGGAAATTAGAGTAATAATTAGGTGTTACTTTGCCCAACTTTATGCCAATAAATTTGACAATCTAAATGAAATGGAGGAATACCTACAAAAATATAGATTGTCCAGGTTAACAGAAGAGGAAATAAATTATTTAAATAGCCCATTTTAGAAAAAGAAATAATGAGCAAGATGATTTTTCTTCAGAAAAGCTTGGAAAGACTTATGTGAACTGATGCTGAGTGAAGTAAGCAGAACCAAGAGAATATTTTATACAGGAACAGCAAGATTACTTGATGATTAATTGTGATAGACTTGGTTCTTGTTAACAATGAGGTGATTCAAGACAATTTCAATAGGCTTGTGATAGCAAGTGCTATTTGTATCCACAGAGAGAACTATGGAATTTGAATGTGGATCCAAGCTTAGTATTCTCATCTTTTTGTTGGTATTGTTTGTTTGCTTGGCTTTTTTCCCTTTTGATCTGATTTTTCTTGCATAGCATGACAAATATGGAAAGATGTTTAGAAGAATTGCATATGTTTAACCTATATCAGATTGCTTGCTGTCTTGGGAATGGGGTAGAGAAGGAAAGAAGGGGAAAATTTGGAACACAAGGTTTGGAAAAGATGAATGTTGAAAATAATCTTTGCATGTATTTAGAAAAATAAAATACTATTTTAAAAAGTTTAGGCAATTAGTAATGAGAGTCTAGAGTTTAGCAGAAAAATTAGGGATGGATAAATGGATTTGGTAATCACTGGTACAGAGCAAATACAACTTGTATGATATGAGAAGATCACCAAATGCAAAAATATTGAATGAAAGGAAAAGAGAGGATGCAGGACAGAACCTTAGAGGACATCTACTGTTTGTGAAGGTAGCATGAAAATACAAGAAAAGAGACAGAAATCAGGAAAGACAAGTCATGAAAAGTCTGAAAGGAAAGGGTATCTAAAGGAGAACACGTCAATTGCTACAGTGGTCAATAAGGATGAAAAACAATAAAAGGCCACTTGCAAAGAAGAGATCACTGGTAACTTTGGAGAGAACATTTCAGGTGAATGATGCGGTCAGAAGCGAGATTGCAGAAGTTATAAAATTGAATGAGAGGAGGGAAAATGGAGGCATAATGTGTAGACAGTTTCCTTAAGGAGTTTAGCTCATAAATGAGAACAGTGATATAGGATGATATCTGTAGCCATGAGAATGTCTATTTAGGGTTTTTTAAGGTTGGGGAGGATGAGTATGTTTCTAGGTAATAGGCAAAGAACCAGAAGAGAGGGAAAATGAAGATTAGAAAGAGACTGGATATGATGAGGAACTCAGGAAGGGAAAGGATTAAGGATATAAAAAGCTTGGACTTGGCAAACAGAAGGGTCTCCTCATAATTAGAAACTGAAATAAAGAAGGGCACAGTAGGGAATCATGTCATGGAAATGTGAGATGAGGGGGGATGAGAGACCTCTTGACAAATGGTCTTAATTTTGAGGTGAGGTATAAGGCAAGTTACTCAACAGGGAAGGCTGGGGTAAGGAGTAGGATAGAAGGCTGAAGGAGGAAAAGAAAAGGTTTGAGATAGGCCCTATGGTGAGTGGGATTTGGAATCAATTAGAAAAATCAAATAGGAATGCCCTTTTTTGCTGAGGGCCCAGTTGGAATTAGTAAAATTTGTAGTGGATAAAAGACAATTCAGTCACAATTCTCATTTTCCTTACTTGTTTAAAGAAAATTTCACAGTAATTTGACCTAGTTTTTTAGTTATCCCTTTTGACTAACTTCTGTGGAAAAGAGCCTATTTGCTAAATATGAGACTCCAGTGTAGACTCCCTCCATTTCCCAGGATGGTAATCACACTGGAACCAAGAAGGGTTTAAACTTATAGTACACAGAAACAGACAACACATAAGCACATAGGATCCAAGATAAAATCAAATTCTTTAGTGACACTTAAACACCTTCTTTTACCTTGTCATACTTTCCTTCTCTTTTTCTGGACACCACACTCAATATTCAGGAAAATGAAAGAAAAACTATAGACTAAATTATTTTCATTGAAGAATAGATCTTCTGATATCTTTTATAAGACAAAAATAGATATAGATATTGGTGCATAAAGAAAGTATGTGAAAACTATTACTATGTTAAGGAAGACAACCACTGATAGTCCAAACAAAATGAGTCAATTTTTTATACTTGACTTCAGTCCTTCAAAATGTTTATCATTTGGGGCAGCTAAGTGGCGCAGTGGATAGAGCACCAGCCCTGAAGTCAGGAGGACCTGAGTTCAAATTTGGTCTCAGACACGTAACAGCTGTGTGACCCTGGGCAAGTCACTTAACCCCAATTGCCTCAGCAAAAAAAAAAAATACTTTATAAAAAAAATGTTTATCATTTCATATGTATGGGCACTTTCCTTACCAATGCTCGTATAACAACATCTATAGATAAGTTAATAATTTCTTTGGCCCCAAGAACTAATGTCCAACCTTTGGTGCCGAATTACTTTGGTCTAAGCTAGGCTGCTCTTTGGATAACCAACATAGTCTATTCCTGACCCTGCCCTCAAAGCCTTTCTTTCACAGGTTGTGCCTTGCTTTTTTACCTAAAGAGATAGGGTCACCTTTGTGCTCCCAAAAGGTGATGGAAAAATGTTTTTTTTTTTTATCACTAGAATGAAAGTTCTTTCTGGGAATTCTTTTATTTCTTTTGTAGTTTCCTGATACAGTGTTGTATATTATGTATTTAATTTTTCCTTTACTTACCTCAAAACAAACTGTTATATCATCCATATGTGTAGTTTTCCTATTAATGCAGATTTCAGTCCCTGATGGCATCTAAGTAAATGGTTTCATGATTTGCAGTGGTCAAAAAAATGTCATCAATTGGCAGCCAACCTTGTGTGATGAATTTCTGTAAATTTAGCTAGTCTGGTCTACAGATAAGAGACACACAGTCTACTGCTGGGCTCATACACAAAGGTCCAGCTTGGAAGGACCTCCCAATGCTTAGAGATGAGAAAACTATGACTTGGGGAGGCTCAGGTCACACAGACAATAAATGTCTGGGGCAGGATTTGAACTCAGGTCATCTGAATCTGGAGCTAGTATTCTGGCTCTGCATCAAGTTGCTTCCCATGTTCTGCTTGAAAAGTCTTAAAGAACCCAGGGTTATCGTCACATCACAAGAAATTATACATAGGATATGAGTATTACCTCAGTAGAAGCATGGTACTGTATGAAAGTAGCAGAAATGGCATGGCTGAAGGGGTCACCTGCTTTGGGTGCCATATCTTGCCTAACCAGAAGAGCCAGATCCACCAACTAGAAGAGAAGACAAAATTCAGAAGCTGGAGCTAAACACTGAGGATACAGGATCATCACATATATACACACATACAGACAAGAAGATTCCTTCATGAAAGCTACCACAGTCCTATTTATCTACTTACTATTTGTTGTAGGCTTGGTGTAGGTCTAAAAGATATAACATTTCTAACCTTCTGTGCTTCATGTTGTTCCTAATGATCTCAGTCTCACAAAATTATTCCTCTAGTTTTCCAACACATTCAGTTTGAAAATTTATATTAAAACATGTATATATATATATAATATGCATGTACACAAATTATTTGCAATATATACTTTCTTGGTTGGAGAAAGTAAGCAGTAGAAATTTGGGTTCAGAATAAAAAAAAATATGGTACTCTATATTTTAAGATTTATAAAGCATTCAACATATAGAATCTCATTTTCACAAATAAATAGCCTTTTGAAATAGGCAGTATAAGTGTTGCTGTCCCCCATAATGAAAAATGCTATCCATCTCCAGAGAGAGAACTGAGAAACTCTAAGCACATATTGAAATACAATTTTTTCACTTTCTTTATTTACCCTGGTTTTTAGTCTGTGTTTTCTTTTGCAACACAGATATATTTTGCATGACCTGACATGAATAATTAACATCAAATTGCTTGCCTTCTCAAAGAAAGGGGAGAAGAGTGAGGGAGAGAATTTGGAACTCAAATTTTAAGGAATGAATGTAAAATTTTTTACATGTAACTGGGAAACAGTGAATGAAGCAAATAAAATATATTTTTAAATAGTATTGTTTCCATTTTAGAGATGAGAAAATTGGAAAGACATGAAGCAATTTGCTCAAGGTGACAAATGGTGTAAGAAGGGAATAGAAGTTCCTTGAAGGCAAGGGATAGTTATTTTTGTTGTTTTTATTTTTGTTTAGCTCTTTTTGTGGTGGCAAAGAACTTGAAATCAAAGTTCTATCAACAGAAGAATGATTGGGAAGAAAAAAAAATCACAAAGGCAAATATATGGTATACGAATATAATGGAATACAAGATATGCCATAATGAGGATATTGTATAAAACCAGAAGCTTTGAAAAACATAGAAATGCTGATGAATGCAATAACCAATCATGACTTCAGAGGGCTTTCAGATGAAAAATGCTACTTACTTCCTGAAAAAGAGGTGAGGAGATAAACAGGCAGAATGAGACAAACATTTTTGATTGTGTTCATTATGGGAAATTTATTTTACCTTACTCTGCATCTTTTCATTGTTTATCTTTCTTTATTTTCAGTGGTGGAGAGAGAAAATAAATGCTAGTTAATTTTTTTTTTAATTTTAAAAAAGATTATCTTTTAAATACCACATCGCTTATTTCACATACTTTTCATAATGGCCTTTCTCTTTTCCAGAGATACATTTATTTATGAGAAGACATTACAGACAAAATGAAGAGGTAAAAGGCATCAGGAGTGGCAAATATGAAATAAGAATTGAAAGAGCATACAATTAGCAAAAAAAAAAAAAAAGTTTTAATAATTAACAAAGGAAAAGACAAGGTTCCTAGGGTAACTCACAATTAACCAGGACACCAGGAAGTGAAAATATGCCATTGACTGGCAGGCTAAATTCACAGAGAAATTTACTACCCTAAAAGAGTTAGTTAGCTATAAAAAGGAGAAAGATACCATGAGGCATAGGGAAGGGGATGGGAAGAAAGATATTAGAAGGCAAAATATCATGGCAGGCTAATCCAAAAGGGATTCAACCAAAATGGAGTAGGTCATAGGCAGATTTATAGAAAAATTTAACCTCAGGAATCTGAGAACTGATTGAATACAGTAAGATCTTCACAGGATATGGGACTATAAGGTTGAACCGATCCCTATCAAGGCCCTCCCCTGCTGGCCTCAGGAAGTAATATTTTCAATACTTCAGGCTTTCTCTGCCAATATCACCTAGTTCCCCAGGACCTCATCAAAGAGGCCATTCTCTGTATTATTTCTTACCTAGCCTTAATCATTGCTTGAGTATTGTCTCAGTAAAGCTGAGACCTATCAAAGACCTTAACTTCCAATTGTCTTGATCTGTTCACTGGATCCAGTTGGCTTCAGAGGAGAAAGTGAGGCTGGTGACTTTGCACAGCCCTCCCTCCCTTAAATCCAATTCACTTGCATGTCATGGTTTTCTTTGAGAATGCAGGACAAATAACAACATGCTATTGGTGTTGTACATGTGTTGTACATTAGTGTGAATTCACTTAATCAGAACGTTCTCTCCTAACATCTGGCTAAAATCAGTTATTCTGAAGGAACGAGACCTGCTGCAAGGGAGAGAGCAAGGGCAAAGTGCTTTGCCAAGGTGAGATAAGTGATTAGAGGCAAGAGGACAGTAGGAATTTGGGGAAGAGACTATTAAGAAAAAAGAGCAGCATAGAAAGGCAGATGGGAGCATGCTAAGAATTAACTTTGATTGTTTCTTGTTGTTTAGTTCACACATATAACCAAACTATATGTTTTTAGGTTGGGGACTTTCTGTCACTTTCAGAAGCTTCAAAATATCTGAAATAAAAGGGAAAAAATTAGAGTAAAGCTACATAAAATCTGTTTAAATTTTTGTAAAGATGTGTTTACATGTTTCATAAAGTGATGTTTAATATAACAATAACTGAGATACTATCACCACCAATTTCTATCAAAGAAAATTTGTATGTAACTTTAGTTGCATGGAGGTAGTTGAAGAAGCATTCATTGGAATTTAGGAATAATATAGGCTGGAATTTTAAAACTGAAAGAATTAAACAGAGAAAGAGGAATTTAAGATGAATCAATCGAATACCAGATACTTACTAAAGGTCTACTATGTGCCAGACACTGAGTGCTAGATGCTGAGGACACAAAGACAAAAAATGAAATAGTAGAGAGCTTATATTTTATGAAGATGACAACATGTTCATATATATGTATATATACACACATACATAATGTGTAATATAAATATATATAATGATATGTATTATTGTTTTTTTCAGTTGTTTCAGTCATGTCCAACTCTTTGTGACTCCATTTGGTACCATGTGATACCATTCTTGGTAGGAGTGGTTTGCCATTTCCTTCTCCAGCTCATTTTTACAGATAAGGAAATAAGCAAAGAGGGTTAAGTGACTTGCCCAGAGAGATAAGTCTTCCTGACTTCATATTTATGGGGTGTATGACAAAATAAGCATAAGATTGTTCAGGAAACCTGAGAGAGAGAGGGGGGGTACTAGCAATTGAGGGATAAGGAAAGCTTTCATATTGATGTAGCTTGAGTAACTTAAGAACTGCCCAAATATTTGGGACAAGGGAGAGTGAGGAACAAAGGATAGCATGAGGATTATGAGGATTATGAATCTTGGAGAATGGAAGAATTGTACCTTTGATAGTTGGAAGAGAGGTAGGTTGGGGAGAATCAGTAAGTAATGCAAGATTCAAGCTTGGGGGAAGACTGGTGCTGTGCATATAAATTGGTAAGCAATCTGCAAAGATTTGATAGGTAAGCCCTTGGGAGCTGATGAGGCCTCAGACAGTATATATATATATAGAGAGAGAGAGAGAGAGAGAAAAGGTCCTGGAACAGAGCTTTGGAGAATACCAATAGTTAAGGGACATGACGTTAGATGATGAGTCAGTGAAGAAAACTGAGAAGGAGCAGTAAAACAGGTAGGAAAAGAATCTGTAGAAAAGAGTATCATGAAAACCCAGAAAGGAGAGAGTATGTAGTAAGAAGTAGGAAAAGAAAATAGAATGACATCAGGTTGGTAAATATAGAAATAACTTTTTTCCTGGCTTGTATCCCAGGAACTGTGAAGAAGCTGTCTTGATGAGGGGCCCAAGAATTTTAGGGCATAGGGCATACGGCCCACAGAACAAACATGGCTCATAACCTGATTTTGTCGTCGTCTTATTTGATGGGCCATATAAAAACAAAGTAGTGAAGTCAGATTTGGCTGATGATCTACAGTTTGCTGACCTCTGTATCTTAAGGAGAAGAACCTGCGCTTAGCACAGTGTTTTGCATATAGTTAGTAGTTAATAAATGATTTTTCACTGATTTATTCACAAAGTATGTAAAGTACTTTTTGGATGCGAACATACTATATAAACATTAAGTATCAAAATTCTTTAAAAAATGTGACAAGTATTATTATTAGTGTTTATTCTCAGGTGATTTCTTTTTGCTTAGTTGTTTCAATGAGAATTTCTAATTTTAATTTTTTAAAATTATTTCTAAATGGGAAAGCATTTTCATTTTTTTCCCAGTCAGTTACATCTATGAGAAGCCACGTTCATTGGACTATGATGTCATAATCAAGCATTTATCTGGTGGTAATACATCCAAATTGTAGATAAAGTCCAAAGGCAACTTCTGGTTTTGTAAGATCATAGCTACAAAGCAAAAGTATTACAGGAATTATTTTAGAAAATTACAATTTTTATTGATTTTCAAATTAAAACAATTTTTAGGATTCAAGTTGCTTAGGTTCAGTAAGATGATATTTAAGAAGCGTTCTGAAAATGAGAAAGGAGGGGGTTAAAAAGATTGAACATAGAAGATTATTTAAAACAAGGTAGACAATAAGCACATTTGAAAACTGTAGAATGGAATGAAAGGGAAAATTTGCCATATTGAAACAGCTAAGTATAATAAAAATTAGGGAAGCAATTAAATACAAATGAATCCAACACCCAAAAGATACTGAGTAACTAGTACAAGCTTTAAAATTTTAAATCATGTGGCTTTCACAAGCGGGAATCACTTAGGATTCTTGGATGAAGGAATAAAATATGGAATATCACAGTATTATTATGTTTTATTATTAGATTCTAGCCTTCTGTGAGAAATATCATCATGCCTACAAAGTTCCTTTAATAGCAATACAATCTTCCTCTCAACCAACATGTTATTAAGCTAGTGCTTGCTGGGTAAATGGACCTATATTAGACCTGTGGAGTACAAATATAAGAAATGACAATTCCTGGTCTAAAGGAACTTAGAGTCTACCTGGGTAAAACATAGTTCACAAAGGGCTTTTACAAATATTATTTCATCAGATTCTCTTTACACTCCTCTGGAAGGGAGGTTGACTCCATTACCATAAACACCAGTAGGGGTGTTCGTATGCAGACTTAAGTGTTATTTATACTTCTCACCAACTATAAAGATTCCTTTCTCATGAGGCACCATCTGGTTTTCAGCAAATACTCCCTGCAAGTCCCTCAGTTTCTTAATTGAGAAGATAGACAAGAGGCAACTGAGTGGACAGCTTTAGGTCACAGTCAAATAGAGAAGACTGATCAAAAATGATTTTGGTTTTTCAGAGTTAGGATTCCAACTGAAGATAGATTACTTGCATGTAAAGATCTTGCACAAGTTCTCACTCTTTAAAATTTTGTTCTTTTATTTTGTTTTTAATATTGATTTTGAAAAAATTTGAGCTCCAGATTTTCTCATCTCTCTAGCCCCTTCTCCACCCACTGGGAAAGCAAGCAATATGTATAATACCCATTATACATGTGAAGTCATGCAAAATATATTTCTATAGAAGTCATGTTGCAAAACAAAAAAAAAACACAAAAAAGAATAAAGTGGAAAACAATATACTTCAATCTGCACTGAGTTTATTAGTTCTCTTTCTGAAGTTAGACAAAATTTTTCATTATAAGTCTTATGGAGTTTTCTTGGATCGTTATAATGATCACAGTAGCTGTCTATCATAGCTGTGAAAGTTCTATTTATTCTCTATGTATCAGTTTATGTAAGTCTTCCCAGATTTTTCTGAAACCATTCTGCTCATCATCTCTAATAGTACTATAGTATTCTATCACAGTTATATAACACAGATTGTCATTCCCAATTGAAGGGTAGATACTTTTGTTCTCTAATTCTTTGCCATCATAAAGAACTACTATAAATATCACTCTCTTTTTAGAGATTCAATTTATAGATACAATTTAAGCTGGGGGTATATGATACCACTTCTATTAATATTTCCTCCCTCAGCATTTCTACTTCTCTTTTGCTATTAAGACAATATGTAAACAATGTGGACTAGATCAAGATCTAACAAAAAGTTTTAGAATTTTAGATATTAAATCATTTTTTCATTACCCTAGAAGACCTACAAGTTTTTGCTTAGATACACATAAAAGGAAATATATTGTCTTACCTGGGCCACGGTCTCATATGCTAAATAGGCCAAAATCTCCATGGCAATAACATTTGGTTTGATCTCCATACTGCTACAATCCAACCAGTCTCGGAACTTGGAAGCTTTTTTGGCTGCTCAATAAAAATAGCACACAAAATTTAATTTTTAATGACTCAGTATTACATGCCAACTTCAACATGAAAAACAAGTACTTTGCTGGAGAATTTCATGTGGAATGATATAACAAATATGAAACTTAATGTTTTAGACATCAGCCAGTGCAAAGACTCTAATCCCAAAGAGCCCATATTTGGCCAGATTATGTCAAAGAGCAACATACTTGCTAAGAAATTTATTAGTACTAAGCTGTTTAGGTCTTATGATATGTGGTCCCAGTTTCATTGTAGACATTGTTTGGCAGCTAATGTAGTTTACTAAGCTACATTTGTGCACTCAGTGTCTTACCTCAGTGTAAATGATGACTAGTCACATTTGTTCCTTCATTCAACATTCAATTTAGTGGGGAAAAATTTGTGGTAGAAGAGAGGACATTTGCAGAGCAGGCCACATTGTGAGAAATGTTTAAATTGGCAGTTACTTTTTCTGTCTATAAGATAAAGTTCAAACTCTTTACTTTGGTATTCAGAATTCTCTAGAATATTTTTCCAACTGACCTTTCTAATTTTGTTTCATTATTTCCTAAATGACTCAAAAGTACAAGTCTACTCAGTTCATATACTTCTGTTACTTTTTGTTAATACTGTTTTCTCTTCCACTTCCCATTTAGAATATTCCCTACAAGTTCTTTGCTTTATTTGAATCCTACTCATTCATCTCCTTAACCTCTCAGATTCTTAATGTTCTCTTCCAACTCAAAATCCCTAGAGTATCCTTTGTCTAAGAAACTAATTCAGTATGGAACAGAAAACACACTGCATGGATAATTAGTAATATTTTAAAATTGTTGAGGATTATGCAATAACATACCTTTTTTGGCATCTCCCTAATACCTAACAGTGTCCTTTGAACATTCTGGGTGCCTGATACACATTGGTTGAAGCCTGCTTCATCTGAACCTGACTTTCTATGCTGAGATTATAAACTTCTCTCTTTTTAGATGGCATTTAATTTCATAAGGCTATATTCTGTAATAACTACTAATCTGATTACCATTTTAACTACTGACCTAGAAGAAAAGGATTTGATAATAAAGACATTACTATCTGTGAAATAATGATTTCTAAAAAAAAATCCACTGGGGGGAAAAATCCATTGCTTACTTTTCTGATGAATCTAGACTCAGATCCATAAAATGTGAAACTATAATTCAAAATGTGGGACTACGAGCCCTATAGAGTCTTCCTGGATTCCATGTAGAACACAGTTTTCATGTAAATAAATCATAGAAGACATTAAGTCTCGCTACAGAAGTAAGTATCCAAAGCTGACAAGTATGGTAGAAATTATTATAATTCCTCTTAAAGCTATCTCCCCAAAGTCACCAATCATCTGGCTACTCCCTGACATGCAGCCATTCTACTTAGTCAGTATGCTGCAACTGCTTGTGAACACTTGTTTAACATCTGTGGAATACTTTTGAACTTAACATGCATCAATTGCTTCAGTCAGTAAAAGGCACTGAGGAAATTTTTCTCTCTGACTGATGGTAATAATATATTAACAGGCATTATGTAACAATCTCCTAGAGAGTTTGTTTTAGGAGGATGTGGGAGAAGAAGGGTAGGAATTAGTTGAGATTCAATCAGACTCACCCGAGTTATATAATCAATAAGTTAAAAAAATTCTTCTTTAAGAAGCTATGATCCTTTTTTGTCCTTCCTATATCATTCTAATATTGATAGGACTGAGCTCTTGTGGAAAGCAAGATACTGGAGATTAAGACAAATGTTTAAAATTGAAGGGACTTATAAATAGGATAGCTCTTTAGAAGGAGAAGGGAGAAGGAAACAAGGAAATTCAGGCAATGAGAAAAAAAAATCAATAAAATGAATTTTTTAAGATGAAGGAATGCCAATAAATATAGTAGGTACTGTATGGCTGAATGGAATGGTGAATGGGATGGGGAATCTTTCAATTCTAAGTATGAATTTAGTTTTATGTTACTTGCCAAGTCCATTTGGTCTTCCACTTTCAATCTATTCTTAAATCCACTATTAGTGTCCCTCAGTGCCTAAATGCCTGGACTTTCCATCATGCTTTTTTCTTCTTTCACCAAAAACTTCCTTTTGGAGCCTCTTTTTTGGTGATAGGCCCAAGGTGGCCATATTTCATTTTCCCCTTCACACACCTCAGCTGGCTGCTGACTTTGCCATCAAGCCCCAGTCAAGTGACCCCCTCCCTACTTTTCAGCTCCTTTTTATACACTGCTTTTCCCCCTTTGGAGGCTAAGTTCTTTGAGGGCAACGACTATCTTGCTTTTGCATTTATGTTTCCCCAGGGCTTAGCACAATGCCTAGCACAAAGTAAGTGTTTAATAAATGATTGCTGCCCATCACCTCTTTGCTTGACTAGAAAAATCTTATGCAAAAATCATGCCATTCTTCTACTCAAAATTCTACCAGAGCTCTTTGATGACCATCAAGTGAAATCCAACCTCCACTGGCAGGCATTTAATATCCTTTGTAGACTGGTGTTATGCTGCATTCCCAGATTTATTTCATATAATTTCCCTCTAGTCAAACTAAACCAATCTTTGTTTTCTGAACATAAGTTGTATTTTCTTGCACAGCTTGTTCACTATTTCTGCAATACTTTGCTGCTGCATCTTAGATGAATTCTAAAGTCATTTTCTCCCCATTTGTTAATGTCTTGATCCAAGCTTTACATGACATTTTACTTAGAAATGCTTTAATATACAATTATACACAATATTTTACAGTATAATTATCTTTATTTATGTCTTATCTCAGTACTATGTTATACTATAAGCTCAAAAATTCTTTCAAACATCATTTTCTTGAGTAAACTAAACCTGCTCCCTACAAAAATCTTTTTTATCATAATCACTAATAAGAAAACTAATTGATTGGTTGGGGTTTGTCTTTTCCTCCCTTCCTACTTTCCTTTGTCTAAAATTCTAAACATAATTCACAAGGCATTATTAACCTGCTTCTATTTGACACTTGTCATTTCAATATTTCTTCTACATATAGAATAGATTATTAAAGAAATGCTTTGGACTTCCTTCCGGGGGTGGAGCCATGGTGGCGGAGATCAGACAGGAGTCTCTGTAACCTTCTCTAACCTTCCCTCAAACCAACAACATATGAAGCCTCTACACTGATTTTGAAGCAAAAAAATCCACAATATCTGGAGGACAACAGGATTCTAGAAGAAGATACTCTGGAAGAACCTCAAAACAGGTCTGTTTTAATTGGGCAGGGGAGTGGTCTGCTGAACTCAGACTGCAGCACAGGGAGACCGGGGCAGGGAGCTGGAGCAGGGAGCTGGAACAGGAGTCGGAACAGGAGTGGGAATGTTGTGCTTTTCACACACCTGGGAGCCTTCTGGGGGCCTCTTGGGCCAATCTGTCCTGATTGTGGGCAGGTGGTTTGGGGGGGTCTGCCTTTTGTGGGGGGTAGATTGTGAACCACTGAACCCCTGATGAGCATCGGACCTAGCTGCCATTAGACAGCACCCTAGGGCGATCAATCAATCAACAGGACTGATCAGCACCAGAAATAATTCAATCAGCAGAACTGCCCCAGGGTAAACTAAAGCAGAACTGCCCAGCACCTGACATAATTCAATCAGCAGAACTGCCCAGTACCTGAAATAACTCAATCAGCAGAACTGCCCCAGGGCAAATTAAAGCAGTTGTCCCACCTCTGCCTTAAACAGACCTTTAAAAAAAATGAATAAAAAACCAAAAAGAGCTCTCACCATGGATAACTTTTATGGAGAGAGGGAAGAACAGACCTCAAATCCTGAGGCCCCTAAAGGTAAAGCAACTCCAGAAAAAGCCCCAAAGAGAGACATAAACTGGACTCCATGTCACAAGGCTTTCTTTGAAGATTACAAAAAGAATCTTAAAAGAGAGTTAGAAGAAACATGGGGAAACGAAATGAGAGCACTGCAAAATAAAATAGAAAAAATGGAAAAAGAATGCAATGAACAAAAAAATGTAATTGGTCAATTGGAAAAGGAACTAAAAACAGTAACTGAAGAAAATAAGACATTAAAAATTAGAATCGAACAATTGGAAATGAATGACTCATCAAGACTTCAAGAATCAGTCAAACAAAAACAAAAAAATGAAAAGATAGAGAAAAACATGAAATATCTCCTAGGAAAAACAATTGACCTGGAAAATAGATCTAGGAGAGACAATCTAAGGATTATAGGGCTTCCTGAAAGCCATGATGAAAAAAAGAACCTGGACACTATATTCCAGGAAATCATAAAAGAAAACTGCCCTGATATTTTACACCCAGAAGGCAAAATACTCCTTGAAACAATCCACCGATCACCTCCTGAAAGAAACCCACAAATTAAGTCCCCCAGAAATATCGTGGCTAAATTCCAGAACTATCATACCAATGAAAAGATGTTACGAGAAGCCAGAAAGAAACAATTTAAATATCGGGGAGCCACAATTAGGATCACACAGGACCTAGCAGCTTCTACTTTGAAGGATCAAAGGGCCTGGAATCAGATATTCCGAAAAACCAAGGAACTTGGACTACAGCCAAGAATAAGTTACCCAGCTAGAATGAGCATTATCTTCCAGGGAAGACGATGGTCGTTCAATGATATAGGAGAATTTCACCTATTTCTACTGAAAAGACCAGAACTGAACAAAAAATTTGATCTACAAACACAGAACAAAAGACAAACATAAAAAGGTAACAAGGGGAAAAAAAAAAAACTCTTGAAAACTATATTTATGTTATAGATACTTATAGAATGAGGACTGATTTTATGAATCTATTATTACATTATGATTGATATGATTACTGTGATTTTATGATTATTATGATATGATTGTGATTTTATGATTATTATGATATGATAAACTGAAAAAGAAATTAGAGGTAGAAAAAGGATAACACTGGAAGAAGAGGAAAAGGAGGTAAAATAAGGGAAATTACATCACATGTAGAGGCAAAGAAAACCTATAATGATTGAGGGGAAAAAAGGGAGGGGAATGAGAATTGGGTTAATCTCCACCTCATCAGATTTGGCTCTGAGGGAATAATAGACGTACTTATAAGGAAACAGGAGGGAAAGGGGAAAAAGGGGTGGGTGGGGCTCTAAAAGGGAAGGATTGTTTGAGGGAAGTGGTTATCAAAAGCAAAATAGTAGGAAGGAGGGAAAGGGGATAAGAAAGAGAAAAGCATAAGTTAGGGTAAATAAGATGGCAGGAAATACAGAATTAGTTATTTTAACTGTAAATGTGAATGGAATGAACTCTCCCTTAAAGCAGAAGCAGATAGCAGACTGGATTAAAAACCAGAATCCAACAATATGTTGTATACAAGAAACACATCTAAAACATAGAGATACATATAGGGTGAAGGTAAAAGGCTGGAGCAGAATCTATTATGCTTCAGGTGAACAAAAAAAAGCAGGGGTAGCAATCCTGATCTCAGACCAAGTAAAAGCAAAGATAGACTTCATTAAAAGAGACAAAGAAGGAAATTATATCTTCCTAAAGGGTACCATAGATAATGAAGCAATATCAATACTAAACATATATGCACCAAGTGGTATAGCATGGAAATTCCTAGGGGAAAAGTTCAGAGAGATGCAAGAAGAAATAGACAGCAAAACTATAATAGTGGGGGATCTCAACCTCCCTCTCTCAGAACTTGAAAAATCAAACCACAAAATAAATAAGAAAGAAGTTAAGGAGGTAAACAAAATGTTAGAAAAGTTAAATATGATAGATCTTTGGAGGATATTAAATGGAGACAGGAAGGAATTTACTTTTTTCTCAGCAGTCCATGGAACTTTTACAAAAATTGACCATGTATTAGGACACAAAAACCTCAAAATCAAATGCAGGAAGGCAGAAATAATAAATGTATTTTTTTCAGATCATGATGGAATAAAAATCACATGCAATATAAGGCCAGGAGAAAACAGACCAAAAACCAATTGGAAACTAAATAATTTTATCCTAAAGAATGAATGGGTTAAATAGCAAATTACAGACACAATTACTAATTTCATCCAAGAGAATGACAATAATGAGACAACATACCAAAATCTGTGGGATACAGCCAAAGCGGTAATAAGGGGAAATTTTATATCTCTAGATGCTTATTTGCATAAAATAGAGAAAGAAAAAATCAATGAATTGGGCTTGCAACTAAAAAAGCTAGAGAAAGAACAAATTAAAAACCTCCAATCAAATACCAAACTTGAAATCCTAAAAATAAGAGGAGAGATTAGCAAAATTGAAAGTAAAAAAACTATTGAATTAATAAATAAAACTAAAAGTTGGTTTTATGAAAAAACCAACAAAATAGATAAACCTCTAGTTAATTTAATTAGAAAAAGGAAAGAGGAAAATCAAATTGTTAGTCTCAAAAATGAAAAGGGAGAACTTTCCACCAATGAAGAGGAAATTAGAGCAATAATCAGGAGTTACTTTGCCCAACTTTATGCCAATAAATTTGATAACCTAAGTGAAATGGAGGAATATCTACAAAAATATAGATTGCCCAGATTAACAGAAGAGGAAATAAATTACTTAAATAGTCCCATTTCAGAAAAAGAAATAGAACAAGTCATTAATCAAGTCCCTAAGAAAAAATCCCCAGGACCAGATGGATTTACATGTGAATTCTACCAAACATTTAAAGAACAATTAACTCCAATATTATATAAACTATTCAAAAAAATAGGGAATGAAGGACTCCTACCAAACTCCTTTTATGATACAGACATGGTACTGATACCTAAACCAGGTAAAACAAAAGCAGAGAAAGAAAATTATAGACCAATCTCCTTAATGAATATTGATGCAAAAATCTTAAATAAAATATTAGCAAAGAGATTACAGAAAATTATTCCCAGAATAATACACCATGGCCAAATAGGATTTATACCAGGAATGCAGGGATGGTTCAATATTAGGAAAACTATTAACATAATGGACTATATTAATAACCAAATTAACAAAAAACATGATAATCTCAATAGATGCAGAAAAAGCATTTGATAAAATCCAACATCCATTCCTATTAAAAACATTAGAGAGTATAGGAATTAATGGACTTTTCCTTAAAATAGTCGGTAGCATCTATTTAAAACCATCAGCTAGCATCATATGTAATGGTGATAAACTGGAACCATTCTCAATAAGATCAGGGGTGAAACAAGGTTGCCCACTATCACAATTACTATTCAATATTGTATTAGAAATGCTAGCCTTGGCAATAAGACAAGAAAAAGAGATTAAAGGAATTAGAGTAGGTCATGAGGAAACCAAATTATCACTCTTTGCAGATGATATGATGGTCTACTTAGAGAACCCTAGAGAATCAACTAAAAAACTATTAGAATTAATCCACAACTTTAGCAAAGTTGCAGGATACAAAATAAATCCACATAAATCATCAGCATTTTTACACATCACCAACAAAATGCAACAGCAAGAGATACAAAGAGAAATTCCATTCAAAATAACTATCGATAGTATAAAATATTTGGGAATATATCTGCCAAGGGAAAGTCAGGATATATATGAGCAAAACTACAAAACACTCTCCACACAAATAAAGTCAGATCTAAACAATTGGAAAAACATCAAGTGTTCTTGGATAGGTCAAGCGAATATAATAAAGATGGCAATACTACCTAAACTAATCTATCTATTTAGTGCTATACCAATCAAACTCCCAAGAGATTATTTAACTGACTTAGAAAAAATAACAACAAAATTCATCTGGAAAAACAAAAGGTCAAGAATTTCAAGGGAATTAATGAAAAAAAATGCAAATGAGGGTGGCCTAGCTGCACCAGATCTAAAACTATATTATAAAGCAGTGGTCACCAAAACCATTTGGTACTGGATAAGAAATAGAGTAGTGGATCAGTGGAATAGGTTAGGTTCACAGGACAAAATACTCAATGACAATAGTAATCTAGTGTTTGATAAACCCAAAGACCCCAGTTTTTGGGATAAAAACTCACTATTTGACAAAAACTGCTGGGATAATTGGACACTAGTCTGGAAGAAATTAGGCATTGACCCACACCTAACACCATATACCAAGATAAGGTCAAAATGGATTCATGATCTAGGTATAAAGAATGATATGATAAACAAATTAAAACAATGTAGGATGGTTTACCTCTCAGACCTGTGGAGGGGGAAGGAATTTGTGACCAAAGAAGAACTAGAGGTTATTATTAATCACAAAATAGATAAGTTTGACTATATCAAGTTAAAAAGTTTTTGTACAAACAAAATGAATGCAGACAAGATTAGAAGGGTAGCAGTAAAGTGGGAAAATATTTTCACATCCCAAGGTTCTGATAAAGGCCTCATTTCTAAAATATATCGAGAATTGACTCAAATATATAAGAATTCAAGCCATTCTCCAATTGATAAATGGTCAAAAGATATGAACAGACAATTTTCAGATGAACAAATTGAAACTATTTCTGGTCACATGAAAAGGTGCTCCAAGTCACTATTGATCAGAGAAATGCAAATTAAGACAACTCTGAGATACTACTACACACCTCTCAGATTGGCTAAGATGACAGGAAAAGATAATGACAAATGTTGGAGGGGATGTGGGAAAACTGGGACACTGATACATTGTTGGTGGAACTGTGAACGGATCCAACCATTCTGGAGAGCAATTTGGAACTATGCTCAAAAAGTTATCAAACTATGCATACCATTTGACCCAGCAGTGTTTCTACTGGGCCTATATCCCACAGAGATTTTAAATGAGGGAAAGGGACCCACATGTGCAAAAATGTTTGTGGCAGCCCTTTTTGTAGTGGCAAGAAACTCGAAATTGAAAGGATGCCCATCAATTGGAGAATGGCTGAATAAATTATGGTATATGGAATGTTATGGAATATTATTGCTCTGTAAGAAACGACCAACAGGAGGATTTCAGAGAGGCCTGGAGAGACTTGCATGAACTGATGCTGAGTGAAATCAGCAGAACCAGGAGCACATTATACACAGCAACAAGACTATACGATGATCAATTCTGATGGACATGGTTCTCTTCAACAATGATTTGATTCAAACCAGTTCCTATTGTTCAGCGATGAAGATAGTCATATACATCCAGAGAGAGGCCTGTGGGAACTGAGTGTGAACCACAACATAGCATTTTAACGCTTTCTGTGAATATCTCCATGCATTTTGTTTTCCTTCTTAGGTTGTTTTTTCTTGTCTCTTTCTAGATCTGATGTTTCTTATGCAGTAAGATAACTGTATAGATATGTATACATGTATTGTATTTGTCATATAATTTATCCTATTTAGCATGTATTAGATTACGTGTCATCTAGGGGTGGGGTGGGTGGAAGGAGGGGAAAAGCTTGGGAAAAAAAAGTTTTTGCAAAGGTCAGTGTAGAAAAATCACTCATATGTTTTGTAAATAAAAAGCTTTATTAAAAAAATAAAAAATAAATAAAAAATAATAAAAAAAAGAAATGCTTTGAAAAATTTTAGAACAGGGGTAGTCAGGGATCATTAAGAGATAGCATGAGTTTATTAAAAATAATTCATGTGCAAATAACCTCATTTTTCTTTAAAAATAAAAGCTATTAGTACAAGGAACATTATGGATATGTATCTGGATTTTATCAAGGCATCTTATAAAGTCTCTCACCAGAAAAGATAAAGAAAATCTATTATGGTAGTTATATATGGGTTAGGAACTAGTTGCATGACTGGATCTAAGAGGATGAATTAATGGAACCATACCAACCTGAAGGGAGTCCTTAGTAGAATATCCTAGGGTTCTATCATTAGTTCTATTCTCTTAAAAATTTCTACCACTGAATTGGTAGAAGAAAAAAAAAAGTTTGCAAATTATGGGAAGCTGAAAGAAGTCTTTTAATATATCTCATGACAAAAGTGGAATCCCAAAAGATCTCAACATGCTTGAACAATGCAAATAAAAAAAAAAAAAGACAAAGTCCTAGAATGGGATTTTTTTTTAAATCAGGTATACACATAAAAAGAGACACAGATGTAAAAATTAGTCCCCAAATAAACTTTGGGTAGGAGTTAGGTAACTATATAAATCCCTACTAACTCTTAAGCTCTGTGACTTCAATTTAGGGTCAAAATTTTAAGTATGCATACAGATAAAGTAAATGCCAAATAAGCAACTTTTACCATGCTCTCTATAAAAATGGCTGAGTAAGCAAAGATAAAAATGCAGCCGATTAAGAAAGTTTTAGATCATTATTTAATAAATTAGTTTTCTTTTCTTAAAAACTGGTATTACTGCTTAATACTCTATTTTTATAAAATATTTACTCAGTTTAATTACTAATGACATGTAAAATTGAATTCATTTTACAAATATTTATTAAGCACTCATTTCATCTTTTCTTCTGACTTTGTTAGTTCTAGATATCTAACCAGTAGCCATATGTAATGGTAGATAAATTTCTCCAGAGAATTAAACTCCAAATGTGATTTTTAAAAATATGGCTCAATAGCATTCAGTGGTATTTTATAAATTTAAAATGTATATTTGTACCAAGTCGATTATAATTTTTTTGTTTCAAAATGGCACTATTAAAAACCTCTCATTTGCTAAAATTGCCATAATCTGAAATATCACTAACTCAATGTTTCATAGATGTAGGATGCCAGCTTATAACTTAGATTGGAAAGTATATTAAATTAGAAAAAAAGAAATACTTGCTCCCAAAATGTGTTTTTCCTACATTTTGTTGACATTTACATAAGATATTACTGGTGATGTGTCATTTATTCGCACTTTATGATCCATAAATGAAGTACTCATTGCTCTAAATAAAATACATCAGTATTGTCAACCACATAATTGCTTCTCATTTAAAGACACCATTGTTTATACTCCTTCAGTGTTCAGTCATATGCTATTTTGTCATGTTTTTAAAGGAACCTTTTATCACATGCTCTCTTTGCCCTTTAACCCAGAGCCTTAGTCATCACTGAATTGTGCTGTACTGATGTCTTGCTACATGATCTTGCTCATTAATTTAGAATGATTTTTGTCACACGCCACAAGTTCTTCTAGTTAGTTGGTTTTCAGTGCTGGGAAAGTCTTAATTCTTTTTCTGTGCTATTAGCGTTCCCATGACATGGACTAACAAATTTGGCTAATGCTGAATAAGTTCCACAGTAGGAGTTTACTTGGTGAAACTGGAAAGATGCTTAGCAATGTCTGTGAGCACAAAAAAAACCAAAGGAAAAGTTTAATAGTATATTACTATTTTTAGATGCTTTCAAAGACACTGATTATTCTCTGATAGCACAGCATGAATCAATGGCATGTATGGCAACCCTGGCATAAAAATAATAAGTTGATGTGAAAAAAGTGTAAAGATAAATAAAGATGGGAACATGAAGAGAAATCTATTGTTTTTTATCTTAGAACAAAATGCTCATACTTTGTAAGGGCTTGTGATTTATCCTTTTTTTCTTCTTTCCTTTGTTCTATCATTCCTTCCTTCCACTTCTTTCATTCATTCCATTTAATCATTCAACAATAACTTATAAAGGACCTACTGTGTGTACAGTACTGTGCTAAGCCTGAGGAGATTGACCAAGACATTCTTTATCTTCATGAAGCTTACATTACAAGGAGGAAAAAAGTATAAAATCCAGACGACTATAATTCCCAATTCCATAACTATATAACCTCTAACTCTCTACCCATTACAGAACAAATATATTTTGTGATAAGAATGGATGGGACAGTGACTTTATTTTATGAGCTTTTAAACAACCTATTAGTATTTGGTTATTGATAATATAATGATTTATGTAGTATATCCAATGTGGAACCAAGTTTAAAAAGAAGCAAGGTAGGCAGTTACCTACTATATGAAAGAAAAATGTTATAAATGACACTTTTTAATAATAATTTTTGCAAATGTACTTTTGATAAAAAGTCTATTTTTCCAAGATATATAGTTATTTATTTTTTAAAAATAAATCATATGTACTATCGTGAAGGCTCAAAGTCTCTGGAAGAGAGTAATACATTGGGAATACAATTTTCAAACATGATGGGCATGATTTTCAAATGTTGCAGAAGGTAAAGAAATAATGAGTTTTGAATCCCTGGGATGTAAGGAGCACAATCCATGTAATATGCTAATTAATGTGGTAGGAAATATTAATGTGTGATTATCCATCTATTACTAAGCATAGGTTTAGATATTTATTATATACTACTTACAAAAGCTTAACTGGCGACTTTCACAAAATTCTGCATATTGAGTTGTATCCATCATTCGAGTCTGTCTTTCAGCCCTCTAAAAAAGAAGTCAAAGAATCATTTAAAAAGTTAAGAGTAGCAATATTTTATGTAGATAACAGATTAAAAAGGATTCCTTTGAAGTTAAGGATCATATATATTTCAATATGCAGCTAAAATTTCAAATTTAAAAAGCTTTTAAAAAGGAAAATTGATTCAT
>JAJPUD010016011.1:0-35422 GCA_023553655.1 Myrmecobius fasciatus | reverse complement strand
ATATATATAATGTGAAGAGTCTAGTCTCCTTTCCCCCCCAATACTGGTATAATGTTTGCATTTTTCCCCACAGAAACACCTCTCCTGTTCTTGAGATCTTTCCAAGATCACCAGTAATGACTTCAAATCATACTTGCCAGTTGTTTCAGTACTCTGGAGAAGTTCATTTGAGCATCAACATATGGAGGGAAGCAAGACAATGACTTAAGAGTTTCTACTTTATATTTAACATATTTTTTCTATCTTTTCCAGGCCAAAGATTTCTTCTCTTAGTAGAGAAGATAATTAGTATGTAGTTTAGCTTTTTCAACATTATATGTTGTCATCATCCTATCACACTGAGTATATGTCTTTTTTTTGTATGACATGGGAGACACTGGCACAGAACCGCCCAGCATGGCATGCCCTCATTAGAGGTGGTACTGTGTTCTATGAGCAAAGCAGAATTGAATTAGCTTAAAGGAACTGCAAAATATGCAAAATTAGAGAAGTTCCAAGGTCAATTTGGTCTGAGCAGCCACAGTTAAGACACCCTGTAACTTGACTCTAACAAAGCAACATCATTTTGGTTCTCTTCAAAAATGGACAACCACTATATCTTTTTAAATTCTCTTCTTGCTCCCCAAACCAACTTTAAAACAAGGATGACTTCTTTTTTTATTTTATCCTTAGCCTCAACTCATTCTGGGCTTAATATTAATAGCCCATGCTACTCTTCTATATTGTCTTTGCTTCCTTCTTCTTTTATTTTTTAATGATTTTTATTTTGAAATTTACAAACATCAAATGAAATGGACATTTCCATATGAAAAATAGAACACAAAAACTGGACTGTACATGGAACTGAAGATTTCTATTATGATTGCTTTTCTTTTTAAACAAATAATAAATTCAACCTGTACCTTTCTAAGTTGTCCTGATTGGCTATGCTACTTCATAGATTTTCTCCTGTTCTCTAGATAAAATAAACAAACAAAAAACCCACAACTTCCACTGACTCTAATTTCTTCATCTGTTTGCTTTATTTTATTTTTTGCTACCCTATTCTTATTCCCTTTTATCATTCCAACCTTCCTGAGAGGAAAATAAAAACACTCTTGGAATAAGCATGTTTCTACTTGTTTCCACCTTTTATATATGCCTTTCTTAACTCTGAGTGGGTTTCTTTATAAATTCCCTGTATTTCCATATCATTCTATTTTGATACTTTCCTGTTTCCCTTCCCTTTCACAATTCAGTATTTCAGAGCTTCCCATCCTTGTTCGACTGGCTCCTGCCTTCAAAGTATTAAGCTACTGATTTTCTGAGTGCTTTGAAGTTTCATCTCTAATAGAGGCTGCACATCAGACTATTCACAGCTTTCCTTTTTGTCTATTGCAAATTCTTTGATGGAATGAATAGTGCCTTTGTCCCATGGTTCCCATCCACTTTAGCAACCAATCCTACTTTACTGGTCAGAATCAGATCCTAAATAGCAGTTCTCCTGTTCAATTCCTTCCCAAGGCTAGTGGTAAGTCATAAATTTAAGAGCTACTAGCTACATATGCATGCTATATCTATATTTATATCTATAAATTCATACATTCTCTTTGTCAAATTGTCTAAATATCTCCTGAAATTCTTTTAGTGACAAAAGAGATATGTCAGGAGATATTTAGACAATTTGACAAAGAGAATGTCAGGAGATATTAAGACAACTCCTAGGAAGACAATAGCATGTTTTTATAACAGGTTTGGCATCTAGTTCTAATTCCTAATTGGAAAGCAGAAAGAATGCTGGATTTTGGAGTTGGAGAACCTGAGTTCAAATTCTGGTCTGTCACTTACATTTCTGTGATCTTTGGTAATTGCTTAACTTCCTGATGTCAGTTTCCTATCTGCAAAATGTGGGCCTTTGATTCAGTGATTTCTGAGGTCTTTTCCAATTTTAGACCTATATAATCCTATGACTAAAATGAATAGTAAGGTCCCTTATATGATCCTAATTATTCTTTCTTACTATGTAGTCTGTAGTATGAGCCTACTCCCCTCCAAGGATGTTCACTTTCCAAATCTACAAATGATATGAGATAAACTGTGTGCTCAAGGTCTTGAGTTATTTTGTTCAAGACCTCATACTTCCTAGCAAAACTTTTTAAAATGCAATACATACATATATATATATGTTAGCTATTGTTTTTAGCAACTATTTTGATGGTATAATTTGTTCACACATAAATCACCAGAAGTGGTAATCACCATCTTGTTTGACAGTCCTTGGGAGGATATCTTTTCCCATACCCGTGACCTGAGAAGACAGCAAACTTCCCTGTTATTCATTTGTTTTTGATGACCACCTCCCTCTAACAGTCCTCCCCCCTTTAAAACCCTCCCTCTTTTTTACACCTTTCCCCTAATCCTTCTATTAATTTATCCCTTTCTTTTCCTCCTTTCCCTCCTACTTCCCTATACAGAGGGCCAAGTTTTTCCCTGAAATCAAATGTGTCTGATATACTCTTTTAGAGCCCAATCTAATGAGAGTAAGAATACTCATCACCCTCCCTTCTTTCCCTCAATTATATTAGATTTTCTATGTCTCTTCATGAGACTTTGCCTTATTTTACCTCCTTTTTATTTTTACTTTATTTTATTTACCTCCATTCCCCTCCCCCCCCTTTTTTTACACTATGATGTACCTTCCACCTCTAATTTCTTTCCGATCATTATCAAAGTAAAATCAAATTATACCCCCATTCTTTAAGAATACCCCTAATAGAGATATAGTTCTCAAGACTTCTTTCCTTTTTACCTTTTTACGCTTCTCTAGAGTTCTGTGTTTGGAGGTCAAATTTTTTATTCAGATCTGGTCTTTTCATTAGAAATAGGTGAAATTCTCCTGTATCACTGAATGACCATCTTCTTCCCTGGAAGATGATGCTCATTCTAGCTGGATAGCTTATTCTTGGCTGTAATCCAAGTTCTTTTGCCTTTCGGAATATCTGATTCCAGGCCCTTCGATCCTTCAATGTGGAGGCTGACAGATCGTGTGTGATTCTAATTATTGATCCTCGGTATTTGAATTGTTTCTTTCTAGCTGCTAGCAGAATCTTTTCCTTGGTGCTATAGTCCTGAAATTTAGCCATGATATTCCTTGGGGTTTTAATTTTGGGGTCTCTTTCAGGAGGTGATCGGTGAATTCTTTCAATGCCAACTTTGCCTTCTGATTCTAAAACATCAGGGCAATTCTCTTTCATGATTTCCTGGAAGATAGCATCAAGGTTCTTTTTTTCATCGTGACTTTCAGGGAGTCCAATAATTCTTAGATTGTCTCTCCTGGATCTGTTTTCCAAGTCAGTTGTTTTTCCTAGGAGATATTTCATATTTTCTTCTATTTTTTCATTTTTTTGTTTTTGTTTGACTGATTCTTGAAGTCTTATTGAGTCATTTACTTCTATTTGTTCAATTTTAATTTTTAGAGTATTATTTCCTTCAGTTATCTTTTTTAGCTCCTTTTGTAGCTGGCCAATTGAATTTTTTGGTTCATTGCATTCTTTTTCCATTTTGCCAATTTTATTTTTCAGTGAATTGTTGTCTTTTTCCAATTCACTAATTTTATTTTTCAATGAATTGTCTTTTACCAATTCACTATTTTTATTTTCTTGTGATTTGGTAACATTTTCCAATTCACCAATTTTGTTTTTCAGTGAATTGTTGTCTTTTTCCAATTCAGCAGACTTATTTTCCAGTTTTTCACATCTCTGTTGCAGGGTGATATTTCCTTCTTGCACTGCTCTCAATTCATTTCCCCATTTTTCTTCTAGCTCTCTTTTGAGATTCTTTATGCAATCTTCCAGGTAAGCCTTCTGAAAAGGGGACTAGTTCATATCCACCTTTGTGGCTTTATCTGGGATTGTTTTCAGAATCTCAGGATCTGGGGACTTCTCTAGTTTCTCTCCGTAAAAGCTGTCTATGGTGAGAGCTCTCTTTTTCTTGCTCATGATTTTCAGCAGAGGTATCAGTCATCAGCAGGGAATTCTGCAGCAGCAGCAGCAGCAGCAGCAGCAGCAGCAGCAGCAGCAGCAGCAGCAGCAGCAGCAGGGATTTCAATTTGCCCTGGGACAATTTGCTGAGTTGACTTCTGGTCTGGGGCTGATCTCCCTAGATCCGCACTAGGACCACACTTTCAGCTGCTCTCAATCCACCCTCTATCAAAGGTAGACCTGCCAAAGCACCTGCCCGCAAGCAGAGCAAAGTGGCCCAAGGGTCTCCCAGGGACTTCCTGGCAGCCCAAAATCTTCTGGTCCTTCCCAGCCCCAGACTTGCACCCCGGCTGCGCCCTGGCGTCTGAGCGCTGGGAGCTGCTTCATCCCCTGCCCATCTAAAACTGACCTCAGAAGTTCTTTCAAAGTAGATATTTGATAGAAGTGCATTGTAGTCCAAGTGTTTGGTGGCGCCCTCACTCCAGAACCAGTTCGGTGGCTCAGTTTGTCTGGGTCTGAGGGAAGGTCTCAGGAGCTCACAGAGGACGCTGTCTGCAGTTCGCCATCTTGGCTCCGCCCCCTTCCCTGTTATTCATATCAGGTCACAATATAGTTTGCTTTAGCTAGATCTAGAGAATCATCAATGACCATAATTCTTCTCTACTTTTTTCTGATAAACACTTGAAGATCTCTCACCTAAAGGAGCTGGTGAAGTCCTATCAGAATTTCTTGAAGCATAAGAAGTTGTTTCCTCCAGAAATAGTTCAGCTCTTTGTACACAGTTGTTGGCATGTTGTTTTCTTCAGTGGACTGTGAACTCCCCAAGAACAGGTTGTTTTTTTGACTTTCTTAGTATACCAGAATGCTGAGCTGAGCACACTGCCTAATTCATAATAGGTGCTAAGAACAAATTCTAAGTGAGAACCTTTGTCTATTATTTACCTCTAATTGTTCAGCAGTCTTTTTTCCCCCTGTTCTTTTTCTATGCCCCTTCCAACCTTTTTTCTGAGATGAATATTTCCCTTTGTTCATTATATACTGCTTCTTTTTTTTTGTTTCTTCTTTGAAGAACTTCTGCCATACTTTAATATTTAATTTTAATTTATTGAGGGAGTCCTCAATTCTATTTTCATTTACTTACTATTTTATTTTCCCCCAGTTAACTGTAAATTTTTTTAACATTTGTTTTTAAATCTTTGAATTCAAAATGCTCTCCTTTCCTCCCTTTCCTCTCCCCTTCCCCATCTTGAGAAGGCAAGCAATTCAATATAGATTATACATGTATAGTCATGCAAAAAATTTCCATTAACAGTCATGTTGTGAAAGAAAACAGGGACAACAAAAAAACCCTTCAAGAAAAATAAAGTAAAAAAAGTATGCTTCAGTCTGTATTCAGACACCATCAGTTATGGATAGCATTTTTCATCGTTAAGTCTGTCAGTTGTCTAAGATCACTGCACTGCTGAAAATAGCAGTCATTCACACCTGCCCATCCTATACTATTGCTGTTACTTTGTACACAGTACATTTCACTTCACTTTGCATCCACTTATGGAAGTCTTTCCAGATTTTTCTGGGAGCTTCCTGTTCAACATTTCCTATAACATAACAGTATTCCATCACATGCCACAATTTGTTCAGCCATTCTCCAATTGATGGGCATCCCCTCAATTTCCAATTCTTTGCCCCCGGCAGAAAAGAATTGCTATAAATATTTTTGTACATGTAAGTAATTTTCTTTTTTTTAAAATCTTTTTTGGGATATGAACCTAGTAGTAATATTGCTAAGTCAAAGGGTATGCATGGTTTTATTGCCCTTTGGGCATAGTTCCAAATTGCCCTAATATTTTTAAAAATTCATTTTAAAAATGTTTTATTTTTTCTTTCTAAAAAGTCACTATAATTTCCAATGATCTTACTTGCCTAAGCCCCTAATAACAGATAAATACAGTCATGCAAAATAAGTCAATACATAAGTCACATTTTAAAAGGCATAACTTCTCCCATATCTACTGTCTACTACTTATTCTCTACTGAGGGCAGGAAATATATGGTACCACTAAGACCCTACAAACCATGTCTGGACACTACCCTGTATCAAAGTTCCAAGGTATTTCATGGTTGTTTTTCTTTATATTATTAGGGTCATTATTGACTCTGTTCAGCTAATTTTACTCCACTTTGCACCTTTCATAAAGCAATAGATTCTTTATATGCATCATTTCTTATGGTACAGTATTATTTATTACATTTATGTGGCCTTTTTTGTTCATCTATTCTTCAAATGTAGACACCACTTTCTTTTCAATTTGTTGCCATAAGATATGCTATTATATAAAAATTTTTGTAGGCTAAGTATGATGGGGCATGCGTGTTATCCTAGAGACAGGGGAAGGTCAGAGTTCTATAGTTCTAGGCTGCAGTGGGTTAAGCAAGTTGGGTGTACAAAGTGAGTTCAACATCAAGATAATGAGCCATTGGGCAGGGCAGGTAGAGAGGAACTAGATTGCTTAAGGAGGCATAAATCAGGAGCAGCACAAAGCTCCCATGTTGATCAGTACAGGAATAATACTTCTAAACTTCAGGCCTGGGCAAGAAATGGAAATCCAAACTTTTAAAAAATAAAAATAAAAAAAATATATATATATATATGTATGTATATACATATACATACATATATATAAAACAGATATATAAATGTAATATATAGGTACATATTTGTGTACATATATAGATAGATAAGTAATTTTCTACACATAGGAGCATTACTATTATGCTAATTAGTGATTATCACAAAGTCACCAAGTTGCAAATTTTAATATTTTAGTATAATTCTTAATTGTTTCCTCTATTGGCTAGATTAATTCACAGATATCCCAATAGTGCATTTTTTCTGATTTATAATCTTTGTTTGAATCTCAGAATAACCTTAATTTATATTTCTCTTTTTATTATGATTTGAGCCATTCTTACATTTGGTTGCTTACAGTTTACAATTCTATTTTGGAAAAGTTTCTGTTCAAACTCATTGATCATTTAACCATTAGGAAATGGTTCTCCTTATACATTTGCATCAATTCTTTATATATCTATAATAGTAATAAAAATCAACATATCTAATATTAATATAGAATTTTAAGGTTTGCAAATGCTTTATATACATTATCTCATTTGTTCCTCACAACAACCTTGTGAGGTGAGTGCCATTATTACTCCCATTTCACTGATAAGGACACTGAAGTTGAGGAATGCAGGGAGATGCCCAGGTCAGACAGATACTAAGTTTCTGAAATAGGACTCGAAATCAAGTCTTTCTTACGACCAAAAACTCTGTCTCTTACACCACCTAATTGCCTACCTCAGAAAAAAAATTTCTACAAAATATTCTTTTCCCTACAATTAAGCATTTTTCTCTAGGTGATTCAGTAGATAGAATACCATTACTACTGCTGTAGTCAGGAAGACATGAGTTCAAAGGTAGCCTTAGATGCTTACTAGCTATGTAACTCACAACATCTATTTGCTTCAGTTTCTTCATATGTAAAATAGGAACAGTAATAGTACCCAACTCTCAGGATGTAAATAAGGATCAATGGAGATAATAATTGAAAAAGCTTAGCATAGTGTCTGTCATATGGTAACCTCTACATAAAGGCTAGCTTTAATTATAATTATTGCTATTTCTATATATACTGTTTCTACAAAATCTTTGTAATTTTGTGTAACTGAAATTATCCAATTTATCCAAATCTATTTCTTGCTTAGTTAAAACATTCTTCCCTTAGCCATAATTGTGCAAGCTATTTCCTTCCATTCTCCTCTAAATTTTTTATGATATGACTATTCATAGTTTAGTCATATAATCATCTGGAACTTACTGTGGTATATGGTATAAGATGTTGATCTAAACTTAAATTCTGCCATCTGCTTTCTATTTTCCCCGGCAGTTTTTATTACTAAGGAGTTCTTACCCTAGTAGTTGGTTTCTTTGGGTTTACCAAAACTAGGATACTATGTCTGATTGTTTCTAGTTAGCCAATTCCATTGATCAGTTTATAAGTTTGTTAGCCAAAACAATGATGAAATGATTAATACTTTATAGTATAGTTTCAGATCTTGTAATGCCAGGTAGTCCTCCTTCCCCCTTTCATTGCTACTTTGTCTTATTCCTCCAAATGAATTGTCTTATTTTGTCTAATTCTATGGGAGTCTGATGGAAATAATATTAAATCCAAATTTCAGTTTATGTAATAAAACATCATTTTTCTTATATCACTTTTACCATTCTTTTAATAAATATATCATTCTCCCTGAAAACCTACAGAGTAAAAAAATGCATTCCTCAAGTGCTTTCAGTTTTTCCTCAAGGATGAAGATCATACTGCACATAAGTAAACATGGCATAGTCAGAAAATAAACCTAGCCCTTATTCAACTCTTATTACGTGCCAGGCCCTGATCTAAGGGCTGGGGATACAAAGAGAAGGCAAATGTATTTCCTGCTCTCAAAAGGTTTACATTCTATTGAGGAGGACAACCTGTAAATAACTAAGTACATAAATGAACATATATATGTGTGAATATATATATATATATATATATATATATATATATATATATATATATATACACACACACCCCTCCACACACACACACACACAGAGTAGAGGCAATGTGATCTCAGAAGGGAAGATACTGGCAGCTAGTGGAAAAGGAAAAAGCCATGTGCAGAGGGAGCACTAGAATAGAATCTTGTAGGAATCCAGGAGTTTTAAGTCAGAGCTAGGAGGAAAGCAGACCAGGCAAAGGAGATGGTCAGTACCAAGGCACGGACACAAGAGATGAAAGACTGTGTGTGAAGAATAGCCAGTACATTAGTCTGGTTCAACTGTGGAATGTATTGGGGGAAAAGGAAAATAGGAAGGGGCAAGATGATGAAGAGCATTAAATGAGAAACATAGAAGTTTATATTTGATCTTAAAAGAAGTATTTGAGTCAGACATGGGCTTTAGGCAAATCACTTTGACAGTTATGTGGAGGATGGACTGGGATGGAGGGAGACCTGGGATAGAGAGACAAATTACAATCATTTAAGGAACAGATGATGAGGGCCTGAGGTAGGATGGTGGCCATGGGAATACAGAGAAGGAGACAAGTGTGAAAGACTTAGGTTGGGAACTGATCGGACATATGAGGTGAGTGAGAATGAGAAGCTAAGGACAGCATGAAGGTTGCAAACTCGGCTGAATGCCAGGTTGGTGGTGACTTTGACAGAAATAGTGAAAGAATAGAGCTGGGATGGTGGAGGGGAACATGAGTTCTGTTTGGAACTCCTTTGGCATATACATTTTAAAAAATTCAACAGGCATAATTAGAGAAATGCAAATTAAGACATGTCTTACTCTGAGGTACCACTTCATCTCTCTCAGATTGGCTAAAATGAAAAGATAATGATAAATGTTGGAGAGGATGTGGGAAAACTGGGACACTGATACATTGTGGAACTGTGAACAGATCCAACCATTCTGGAGAGCAATTTGGAGCTATGCTCAAAGAGTTGTCAAACTGTGAATACCCTTTGACCCAGCAGTGTTTCTACTGGATCTGTATCTCAGAGAGATATTAAAGGAAGGAAAGGGATCCAAATGTACAAAAATGCTTGTAGCAGTTCTTGTAGTGGCAAGGAAATGGAAACTGAGTGGATGTCCCTCAGCTAGGGAATGAATGGCTAAATAAATTATGACATATATAAAGGAATATTATTGTTCTATAAGAAATAATGAGCAGGGGGGGTGGAGCCAAGATGGCGAACTGCAGACATCATTCTCTGTGAGCTCCTCAGATCTTCCCTCAGACCCAGAACAAATTAAGCCTCTGAACTGGTTCTGGAGTGAGGGCGCCACGAAACACTTGGAGTACAACAAACTTCTATCAAAAATTTACTTTGGAAGAACTCCAGAGCAGGTCAGTTTCAGACACGCAGGGGATCGGCAGCTTGCGGGGCTCAGGCGCCAGCACGCAGCCAAGGTGGAGCGGGGCTGGGACAGAGGTTGGTGGATTCTAGGTACCCAGGAAGTCCCTGGGGGCCACTTGGGCCACTTTGCTCTGCTTGCGGGCAGGTGCTTTGGCAGATCTGCCTTTGGTAAAGGGTGGATTGAGAGCAGCTGAAAGCGTGGTCCTAGTGCAGATCTAGCAGCCCAGCCTCAGACCGGAAGTCAACTAGGCAAACTGCCCCAGGGCAAATTGAAATGGCTGCAGAATTCCCTGCTCTAAATTAGACCTCAAAATTAAAAACATGAGCAAGAAGCAGAAGAGAGCTCTCACCATTGACAGCTTAGAGAGAAGTAGGGCAGTCCCCAGATCCTGAGGTTCCTAAAGGGAATGCAATCCTAGAGGAAGCCACAAAGGTGGACATGAGCTGGTCCCCATTTCACAAGGCTTACCTGGAAGATTGCATAAAAAATCTCAAAAGAGAATTAGAATAAAAATGGGAAAATGAATTGAGATCAGTGAAAGAAGGATATAATACCCTGCAACAGAGATATGAAAAACTGGAAAACAAAATTGGTGAAATGGAAAAAATCACCAATTCACTGGAAAATAAAAATGGTGAATTGGAAAAAGATAATTCAACAAAAAACAAAATTGTTGAATTGGAAAAAGACAACAATTCACTGAAAAATAAAATTGGCAAAATGGAAAAAGAATGCAATGAACCAAAAAATTCAATTGGCCAGTTACAAAAGGAGCTAAAAAAGGTAACTGAAGGAAATAATACATTAAAAATTAAAATTGAACAAACAGAAGTGAATGACTCAACAAGACTTCAAGAATCAGTGAAACAAAAACAAAAAACCCAAAAAAATAGAAGAAAATATGAAATATCTCCTAGGAAAAACAACTGACTTGGAAAACAGATCTAGAAGAGACAATCTAAGGATTATGGGACTCCCTGAAAGCCACGATGAAAAAAAGAACCTAGATGCTATCTTTCAGGAAATCATGAAAGAAAATTGCCCTGATATTTTAGAATCAGAAGGTAAAATCACCATTGAAAGAATTCACCAATCATCTCCTGAAAGAGACCCCAAAATTAAAACCCCATGGAATATCATGGCCAAATTTCAGGACTATCACACCAAGGAAAAGATATTGCAAGCAGCTAGAAAGAAACAGTTCAAATACCTGGGAACTATAATTAGAATCACACAAGATCTGTCAGCTTCCACATTAAAGGATCAAAGGGCCTGGAATCAGATATCCCGAAAGGCAAAAGAACTTGGATTACAGCCAAGAATAAGCTATCCAGCAAGAATGAGCGTTATCTTCCAGGGAAGAAGATGGTCATTCAATGATACAGGAGAATTTCACCGATTTCTAATGAAAAGATCAGATCTGAACAAAAAATTTGATCTCCAAACACAGAACTCAAGAGAAGCATAAAAAGGTAAAAAGGAAAGAACTCTTGAGAACTTTATTTCTACTATGGGTATCCTTAAAGAATGGGGGTATAATTTGATTTTACTTTGATAATAATGGAAAAGAAATTAGAGGTGAAAGGGATATCATACTGAAAAATAAGGGGGAAAGAGGTAAAATAAAGTTTAAAAAAGGAGGTAAAATAAGGCAAAATCTTATGAAGAGACATAGAAAATCTAATATAATTGAGGGAAAGTAGGGAGGGCGATGTAGCATTGTGTGAATCTTACTCTCATCAGATTGGGCTCTAAAAGAGTATATCAGACACATTTGGCTTCAAAGAAAAACTTGGCCCTCCTTATAGGGAAGTAGGAGGGAAAGGAAGAAAAGAAAGGGATAGACTAATAGAAGGATTAGGGGAAAGGTATAAAAAAGAGGGAGGGGTTCTAAAGGGGGGAGGACTGTTACAGGAAGGGGGTCATCAAAAACAAAATACTGGGGAGGGGGGAAGGGAGAAAGGGGAAAGGGAAGAGAAAAACATAACTCTGGGTAAATAAGATGGCAGGAAATACAGATATAGTTATTTTAACTGTGAATGTGAATGGGATGAACTCTCCCATAAAACGGAAGCGCTTAGCAGAGTGGATTAAAAGCCAGAATCCTACAATATGTTGTTTACAAGAAATACATCTAAAACATAGAGATACATACAGAGTGAAGGTAAAGGGCTGGAACAGAATCTTTTATGCTTCAGGTGAACAACAAAAAAGCAGGGGTAGCAATCCTCATCTCAGTTCAAGTAAAAGCAAAAATAGATCTAATTAAAAGAGATAAGGAAGGAAACTATATTTTACTAAAGGGTACCATAAACAATGAAGTGGTATCAATACTAAACATATACGCACCAAGTGGTATAGCACTAGAGGAGAAATTAAGAGAGATGCAAGAAGAAATAGACAGCAAAACTATACTAGTGGGGGATCTCAACCTTGCTATCTCAGAATTAGGTAAATCAAACCACAAAATAAATAAGAAAGAAGTTAGGGAGGTAAACAAAATGTTAGAAAAGTTAGGTATGATAGATCTCTGGAGGAAATTGAATGGCGACAGAAGGGAGTATACTTTTTTCTCAGGGGTTCATGGAACTTATACGAAAACTGATCATGTGTTTAGAGCATAAAAACCTCAAAATCAAATGCAGAAAAGCAGAAATAATAAATGCATCCTTTTCAGATCATGATGGAATAAAACTCACATGTAATATAAGGCCAGGAGAAAATAGACCACAAGTTAATTGGAAATTAAATAATCTAATCCTGAAGAATGAATGGCTGAAAGAGCAAATCATAGACACAATCAATAATTTCATCCAGGAGAATGACAATAATGAGACAACATACCAAAATTTGTGGGATATAGTCAAAGCGGTTATAAGGGGTAGTTTTATATCTCTAGATGCTTACTTGCATAAAATAGAGAAAGAGAAGATTAATGAATTGGGCTTACAATTAAAAAAGCTAGAAAAAGAGCAAATTAAAAACCCTCAATTAAATACCAAATTGGAAATTCTGAAAATAAAAGGGGAGATTAATAAAATCGAAAATAAGAAAACTACTGAATTAATAAATAAAACTAAGAGTTGGTTTTATGAAAAAACCATAGAAATAGATAAGCCTTTAGTTAATTTGATTAGAAAAAGGAAAGAGGAGGGGCAGCTAGGTGGCGCAGTGGATAGAGCACCAGCCCTGAAGTCAGGAGGACCTGAGTTCAAATCTGGTCTCAGACACTTAACATTCCCTAGCTGTGTGACCCTGGGCAAGTCACTTAACCCCAATTGCCTCAGCCAAAAAAAAAAAAAAAGGAAAGAGGAAAATAAAATTGTTAGTCTCAAAAATGATAAGGGAGAACTTTCCTTCAATGAAGAGGAAATTAGAGTAATAATTAGGTGTTACTTTGCCCAACTTTATGCCAATAAATTTGACAATCTAAATGAAATGGAGGAATACCTACAAAAATATAGATTGTCCAGGTTAACAGAAGAGGAAATAAATTATTTAAATAGCCCATTTTAGAAAAAGAAATAATGAGCAAGATGATTTTTCTTCAGAAAAGCTTGGAAAGACTTATGTGAACTGATGCTGAGTGAAGTAAGCAGAACCAAGAGAATATTTTATACAGGAACAGCAAGATTACTTGATGATTAATTGTGATAGACTTGGTTCTTGTTAACAATGAGGTGATTCAAGACAATTTCAATAGGCTTGTGATAGCAAGTGCTATTTGTATCCACAGAGAGAACTATGGAATTTGAATGTGGATCCAAGTTTAGTATTCTCATCTTTTTGTTGGTATTGTTTGTTTGCTTGGCTTTTTTCCCTTTTGATCTGATTTTTCTTGCATAGCATGACAAATATGGAAAGATGTTTAGAAGAATTGCATATGTTTAACCTATATCAGATTGCTTGCTGTCTTGGGAATGGGGTAGAGAAGGAAAGAAGGGGAAAATTTGGAACACAAGGTTTGGAAAAGATGAATGTTGAAAATAATCTTTGCATGTATTTAGAAAAATAAAATACTATTTTAAAAAGTTTAGGCAATTAGTAATGAGAGTCTAGAGTTTAGCAGAAAAATTAGGGATGGATAAATGGATTTGGTAATCACTGGTACAGAGCAAATACAACTTGTATGATATGAGAAGATCACCAAATGCAAAAATATTGAATGAAAGGAAAAGAGAGGATGCAGGACAGAACCTTAGAGGACATCTACTGTTTGTGAAGGTAGCATGAAAATACAAGAAAAGAGACAGAAATCAGGAAAGACAAGTCATGAAAAGTCTGAAAGGAAAGGGTATCTAAAGGAGAACACGTCAATTGCTACAGTGGTCAATAAGGATGAAAAACAATAAAAGGCCACTTGCAAAGAAGAGATCACTGGTAACTTTGGAGAGAACATTTCAGGTGAATGATGCGGTCAGAAGCGAGATTGCAGAAGTTATAAAATTGAATGAGAGGAGGGAAAATGGAGGCATAATGTGTAGACAGTTTCCTTAAGGAGTTTAGCTCATAAATGAGAACAGTGATATAGGATGATATCTGTAGCCATGAGAATGTCTATTTAGGGTTTTTTAAGGTTGGGGAGGATGAGTATGTTTCTAGGTAATAGGCAAAGAACCAGAAGAGAGGGAAAATGAAGATTAGAAAGAGACTGGATATGATGAGGAACTCAGGAAGGGAAAGGATTAAGGATATAAAAAGCTTGGACTTGGCAAACAGAAGGGTCTCCTCATAATTAGAAACTGAAATAAAGAAGGGCACAGTAGGGAATCATGTCATGGAAATGTGAGATGAGGGGGGATGAGAGACCTCTTGACAAATGGTCTTAATTTTGAGGTGAGGTATAAGGCAAGTTACTCAACAGGGAAGGCTGGGGTAAGGAGTAGGATAGAAGGCTGAAGGAGGAAAAGAAAAGGTTTGAGATAGGCCCTATGGTGAGTGGGATTTGGAATCAATTAGAAAAATCAAATAGGAATGCCCTTTTTTGCTGAGGGCCCAGTTGGAATTAGTAAAATTTGTAGTGGATAAAAGACAATTCAGTCACAATTCTCATTTTCCTTACTTGTTTAAAGAAAATTTCACAGTAATTTGACCTAGTTTTTTAGTTATCCCTTTTGACTAACTTCTGTGGAAAAGAGCCTATTTGCTAAATATGAGACTCCAGTGTAGACTCCCTCCATTTCCCAGGATGGTAATCACACTGGAACCAAGAAGGGTTTAAACTTATAGTACACAGAAACAGACAACACATAAGCACATAGGATCCAAGATAAAATCAAATTCTTTAGTGACACTTAAACACCTTCTTTTACCTTGTCATACTTTCCTTCTCTTTTTCTGGACACCACACTCAATATTCAGGAAAATGAAAGAAAAACTATAGACTAAATTATTTTCATTGAAGAATAGATCTTCTGATATCTTTTATAAGACAAAAATAGATATAGATATTGGTGCATAAAGAAAGTATGTGAAAACTATTACTATGTTAAGGAAGACAACCACTGATAGTCCAAACAAAATGAGTCAATTTTTTATACTTGACTTCAGTCCTTCAAAATGTTTATCATTTGGGGCAGCTAAGTGGCGCAGTGGATAGAGCACCAGCCCTGAAGTCAGGAGGACCTGAGTTCAAATTTGGTCTCAGACACGTAACAGCTGTGTGACCCTGGGCAAGTCACTTAACCCCAATTGCCTCAGCAAAAAAAAAAAATACTTTATAAAAAAAATGTTTATCATTTCATATGTATGGGCACTTTCCTTACCAATGCTCGTATAACAACATCTATAGATAAGTTAATAATTTCTTTGGCCCCAAGAACTAATGTCCAACCTTTGGTGCCGAATTACTTTGGTCTAAGCTAGGCTGCTCTTTGGATAACCAACATAGTCTATTCCTGACCCTGCCCTCAAAGCCTTTCTTTCACAGGTTGTGCCTTGCTTTTTTACCTAAAGAGATAGGGTCACCTTTGTGCTCCCAAAAGGTGATGGAAAAATGTTTTTTTTTTTTATCACTAGAATGAAAGTTCTTTCTGGGAATTCTTTTATTTCTTTTGTAGTTTCCTGATACAGTGTTGTATATTATGTATTTAATTTTTCCTTTACTTACCTCAAAACAAACTGTTATATCATCCATATGTGTAGTTTTCCTATTAATGCAGATTTCAGTCCCTGATGGCATCTAAGTAAATGGTTTCATGATTTGCAGTGGTCAAAAAAATGTCATCAATTGGCAGCCAACCTTGTGTGATGAATTTCTGTAAATTTAGCTAGTCTGGTCTACAGATAAGAGACACACAGTCTACTGCTGGGCTCATACACAAAGGTCCAGCTTGGAAGGACCTCCCAATGCTTAGAGATGAGAAAACTATGACTTGGGGAGGCTCAGGTCACACAGACAATAAATGTCTGGGGCAGGATTTGAACTCAGGTCATCTGAATCTGGAGCTAGTATTCTGGCTCTGCATCAAGTTGCTTCCCATGTTCTGCTTGAAAAGTCTTAAAGAACCCAGGGTTATCGTCACATCACAAGAAATTATACATAGGATATGAGTATTACCTCAGTAGAAGCATGGTACTGTATGAAAGTAGCAGAAATGGCATGGCTGAAGGGGTCACCTGCTTTGGGTGCCATATCTTGCCTAACCAGAAGAGCCAGATCCACCAACTAGAAGAGAAGACAAAATTCAGAAGCTGGAGCTAAACACTGAGGATACAGGATCATCACATATATACACACATACAGACAAGAAGATTCCTTCATGAAAGCTACCACAGTCCTATTTATCTACTTACTATTTGTTGTAGGCTTGGTGTAGGTCTAAAAGATATAACATTTCTAACCTTCTGTGCTTCATGTTGTTCCTAATGATCTCAGTCTCACAAAATTATTCCTCTAGTTTTCCAACACATTCAGTTTGAAAATTTATATTAAAACATGTATATATATATATAATATGCATGTACACAAATTATTTGCAATATATACTTTCTTGGTTGGAGAAAGTAAGCAGTAGAAATTTGGGTTCAGAATAAAAAAAAATATGGTACTCTATATTTTAAGATTTATAAAGCATTCAACATATAGAATCTCATTTTCACAAATAAATAGCCTTTTGAAATAGGCAGTATAAGTGTTGCTGTCCCCCATAATGAAAAATGCTATCCATCTCCAGAGAGAGAACTGAGAAACTCTAAGCACATATTGAAATACAATTTTTTCACTTTCTTTATTTACCCTGGTTTTTAGTCTGTGTTTTCTTTTGCAACACAGATATATTTTGCATGACCTGACATGAATAATTAACATCAAATTGCTTGCCTTCTCAAAGAAAGGGGAGAAGAGTGAGGGAGAGAATTTGGAACTCAAATTTTAAGGAATGAATGTAAAATTTTTTACATGTAACTGGGAAACAGTGAATGAAGCAAATAAAATATATTTTTAAATAGTATTGTTTCCATTTTAGAGATGAGAAAATTGGAAAGACATGAAGCAATTTGCTCAAGGTGACAAATGGTGTAAGAAGGGAATAGAAGTTCCTTGAAGGCAAGGGATAGTTATTTTTGTTGTTTTTATTTTTGTTTAGCTCTTTTTGTGGTGGCAAAGAACTTGAAATCAAAGTTCTATCAACAGAAGAATGATTGGGAAGAAAAAAAAATCACAAAGGCAAATATATGGTATACGAATATAATGGAATACAAGATATGCCATAATGAGGATATTGTATAAAACCAGAAGCTTTGAAAAACATAGAAATGCTGATGAATGCAATAACCAATCATGACTTCAGAGGGCTTTCAGATGAAAAATGCTACTTACTTCCTGAAAAAGAGGTGAGGAGATAAACAGGCAGAATGAGACAAACATTTTTGATTGTGTTCATTATGGGAAATTTATTTTACCTTACTCTGCATCTTTTCATTGTTTATCTTTCTTTATTTTCAGTGGTGGAGAGAGAAAATAAATGCTAGTTAATTTTTTTTTTAATTTTAAAAAAGATTATCTTTTAAATACCACATCGCTTATTTCACATACTTTTCATAATGGCCTTTCTCTTTTCCAGAGATACATTTATTTATGAGAAGACATTACAGACAAAATGAAGAGGTAAAAGGCATCAGGAGTGGCAAATATGAAATAAGAATTGAAAGAGCATACAATTAGCAAAAAAAAAAAAAAAGTTTTAATAATTAACAAAGGAAAAGACAAGGTTCCTAGGGTAACTCACAATTAACCAGGACACCAGGAAGTGAAAATATGCCATTGACTGGCAGGCTAAATTCACAGAGAAATTTACTACCCTAAAAGAGTTAGTTAGCTATAAAAAGGAGAAAGATACCATGAGGCATAGGGAAGGGGATGGGAAGAAAGATATTAGAAGGCAAAATATCATGGCAGGCTAATCCAAAAGGGATTCAACCAAAATGGAGTAGGTCATAGGCAGATTTATAGAAAAATTTAACCTCAGGAATCTGAGAACTGATTGAATACAGTAAGATCTTCACAGGATATGGGACTATAAGGTTGAACCGATCCCTATCAAGGCCCTCCCCTGCTGGCCTCAGGAAGTAATATTTTCAATACTTCAGGCTTTCTCTGCCAATATCACCTAGTTCCCCAGGACCTCATCAAAGAGGCCATTCTCTGTATTATTTCTTACCTAGCCTTAATCATTGCTTGAGTATTGTCTCAGTAAAGCTGAGACCTATCAAAGACCTTAACTTCCAATTGTCTTGATCTGTTCACTGGATCCAGTTGGCTTCAGAGGAGAAAGTGAGGCTGGTGACTTTGCACAGCCCTCCCTCCCTTAAATCCAATTCACTTGCATGTCATGGTTTTCTTTGAGAATGCAGGACAAATAACAACATGCTATTGGTGTTGTACATGTGTTGTACATTAGTGTGAATTCACTTAATCAGAACGTTCTCTCCTAACATCTGGCTAAAATCAGTTATTCTGAAGGAACGAGACCTGCTGCAAGGGAGAGAGCAAGGGCAAAGTGCTTTGCCAAGGTGAGATAAGTGATTAGAGGCAAGAGGACAGTAGGAATTTGGGGAAGAGACTATTAAGAAAAAAGAGCAGCATAGAAAGGCAGATGGGAGCATGCTAAGAATTAACTTTGATTGTTTCTTGTTGTTTAGTTCACACATATAACCAAACTATATGTTTTTAGGTTGGGGACTTTCTGTCACTTTCAGAAGCTTCAAAATATCTGAAATAAAAGGGAAAAAATTAGAGTAAAGCTACATAAAATCTGTTTAAATTTTTGTAAAGATGTGTTTACATGTTTCATAAAGTGATGTTTAATATAACAATAACTGAGATACTATCACCACCAATTTCTATCAAAGAAAATTTGTATGTAACTTTAGTTGCATGGAGGTAGTTGAAGAAGCATTCATTGGAATTTAGGAATAATATAGGCTGGAATTTTAAAACTGAAAGAATTAAACAGAGAAAGAGGAATTTAAGATGAATCAATCGAATACCAGATACTTACTAAAGGTCTACTATGTGCCAGACACTGAGTGCTAGATGCTGAGGACACAAAGACAAAAAATGAAATAGTAGAGAGCTTATATTTTATGAAGATGACAACATGTTCATATATATGTATATATACACACATACATAATGTGTAATATAAATATATATATAATGATATGTATTATTGTTTTTTTCAGTTGTTTCAGTCATGTCCAACTCTTTGTGACTCCATTTGGTACCATGTGATACCATTCTTGGTAGGAGTGGTTTGCCATTTCCTTCTCCAGCTCATTTTTACAGATAAGGAAATAAGCAAAGAGGGTTAAGTGACTTGCCCAGAGAGATAAGTCTTCCTGACTTCATATTTATGGGGTGTATGACAAAATAAGCATAAGATTGTTCAGGAAACCTGAGAGAGAGAGGGGGGGTACTAGCAATTGAGGGATAAGGAAAGCTTTCATATTGATGTAGCTTGAGTAACTTAAGAACTGCCCAAATATTTGGGACAAGGGAGAGTGAGGAACAAAGGATAGCATGAGGATTATGAGGATTATGAATCTTGGAGAATGGAAGAATTATGGTACCTTTGATAGTTGGAAGAGAGGTAGGTTGGGGAGAATCAGTAAGTAATGCAAGATTCAAGCTTGGGGGAAGACTGGTGCTGTGCATATAAATTGGTAAGCAATCTGCAAAGATTTGATAGGTAAGCCCTTGGGAGCTGATGAGGCCTCAGACAGTATATATATATATATATATAGAGAGAGAGAGAGAAAAGGTCCTGGAACAGAGCTTTGGAGAATACCAATAGTTAAGGGACATGACGTTAGATGATGAGTCAGTGAAGAAAACTGAGAAGGAGCAGTAAAACAGGTAGGAAAAGAATCTGTAGAAAAGAGTATCATGAAAACCCAGAAAGGAGAGAGTATGTAGTAAGAAGTAGGAAAAGAAAATAGAATGACATCAGGTTGGTAAATATAGAAATAACTTTTTTCCTGGCTTGTATCCCAGGAACTGTGAAGAAGCTGTCTTGATGAGGGGCCCAAGAATTTTAGGGCATAGGGCATACGGCCCACAGAACAAACATGGCTCATAACCTGATTTTGTCGTCGTCTTATTTGATGGGCCATATAAAAACAAAGTAGTGAAGTCAGATTTGGCTGATGATCTACAGTTTGCTGACCTCTGTATCTTAAGGAGAAGAACCTGCGCTTAGCACAGTGTTTTGCATATAGTTAGTAGTTAATAAATGATTTTTCACTGATTTATTCACAAAGTATGTAAAGTACTTTTTGGATGCGAACATACTATATAAACATTAAGTATCAAAATTCTTTAAAAAATGTGACAAGTATTATTATTAGTGTTTATTCTCAGGTGATTTCTTTTTGCTTAGTTGTTTCAATGAGAATTTCTAATTTTAATTTTTTAAAATTATTTCTAAATGGGAAAGCATTTTCATTTTTTTCCCAGTCAGTTACATCTATGAGAAGCCACGTTCATTGGACTATGATGTCATAATCAAGCATTTATCTGGTGGTAATACATCCAAATTGTAGATAAAGTCCAAAGGCAACTTCTGGTTTTGTAAGATCATAGCTACAAAGCAAAAGTATTACAGGAATTATTTTAGAAAATTACAATTTTTATTGATTTTCAAATTAAAACAATTTTTAGGATTCAAGTTGCTTAGGTTCAGTAAGATGATATTTAAGAAGCGTTCTGAAAATGAGAAAGGAGGGGGTTAAAAAGATTGAACATAGAAGATTATTTAAAACAAGGTAGACAATAAGCACATTTGAAAACTGTAGAATGGAATGAAAGGGAAAATTTGCCATATTGAAACAGCTAAGTATAATAAAAATTAGGGAAGCAATTAAATACAAATGAATCCAACACCCAAAAGATACTGAGTAACTAGTACAAGCTTTAAAATTTTAAATCATGTGGCTTTCACAAGCGGGAATCACTTAGGATTCTTGGATGAAGGAATAAAATATGGAATATCACAGTATTATTATGTTTTATTATTAGATTCTAGCCTTCTGTGAGAAATATCATCATGCCTACAAAGTTCCTTTAATAGCAATACAATCTTCCTCTCAACCAACATGTTATTAAGCTAGTGCTTGCTGGGTAAATGGACCTATATTAGACCTGTGGAGTACAAATATAAGAAATGACAATTCCTGGTCTAAAGGAACTTAGAGTCTACCTGGGTAAAACATAGTTCACAAAGGGCTTTTACAAATATTATTTCATCAGATTCTCTTTACACTCCTCTGGAAGGGAGGTTGACTCCATTACCATAAACACCAGTAGGGGTGTTCGTATGCAGACTTAAGTGTTATTTATACTTCTCACCAACTATAAAGATTCCTTTCTCATGAGGCACCATCTGGTTTTCAGCAAATACTCCCTGCAAGTCCCTCAGTTTCTTAATTGAGAAGATAGACAAGAGGCAACTGAGTGGACAGCTTTAGGTCACAGTCAAATAGAGAAGACTGATCAAAAATGATTTTGGTTTTTCAGAGTTAGGATTCCAACTGAAGATAGATTACTTGCATGTAAAGATCTTGCACAAGTTCTCACTCTTTAAAATTTTGTTCTTTTATTTTGTTTTTAATATTGATTTTGAAAAAATTTGAGCTCCAGATTTTCTCATCTCTCTAGCCCCTTCTCCACCCACTGGGAAAGCAAGCAATATGTATAATACCCATTATACATGTGAAGTCATGCAAAATATATTTCTATAGAAGTCATGTTGCAAAACAAAAAAAAAAACACAAAAAAGAATAAAGTGGAAAACAATATACTTCAATCTGCACTGAGTTTATTAGTTCTCTTTCTGAAGTTAGACAAAATTTTTCATTATAAGTCTTATGGAGTTTTCTTGGATCGTTATAATGATCACAGTAGCTGTCTATCATAGCTGTGAAAGTTCTATTTATTCTCTATGTATCAGTTTATGTAAGTCTTCCCAGATTTTTCTGAAACCATTCTGCTCATCATCTCTAATAGTACTATAGTATTCTATCACAGTTATATAACACAGATTGTCATTCCCAATTGAAGGGTAGATACTTTTGTTCTCTAATTCTTTGCCATCATAAAGAACTACTATAAATATCACTCTCTTTTTAGAGATTCAATTTATAGATACAATTTAAGCTGGGGGTATATGATACCACTTCTATTAATATTTCCTCCCTCAGCATTTCTACTTCTCTTTTGCTATTAAGACAATATGTAAACAATGTGGACTAGATCAAGATCTAACAAAAAGTTTTAGAATTTTAGATATTAAATCATTTTTTCATTACCCTAGAAGACCTACAAGTTTTTGCTTAGATACACATAAAAGGAAATATATTGTCTTACCTGGGCCACGGTCTCATATGCTAAATAGGCCAAAATCTCCATGGCAATAACATTTGGTTTGATCTCCATACTGCTACAATCCAACCAGTCTCGGAACTTGGAAGCTTTTTTGGCTGCTCAATAAAAATAGCACACAAAATTTAATTTTTAATGACTCAGTATTACATGCCAACTTCAACATGAAAAACAAGTACTTTGCTGGAGAATTTCATGTGGAATGATATAACAAATATGAAACTTAATGTTTTAGACATCAGCCAGTGCAAAGACTCTAATCCCAAAGAGCCCATATTTGGCCAGATTATGTCAAAGAGCAACATACTTGCTAAGAAATTTATTAGTACTAAGCTGTTTAGGTCTTATGATATGTGGTCCCAGTTTCATTGTAGACATTGTTTGGCAGCTAATGTAGTTTACTAAGCTACATTTGTGCACTCAGTGTCTTACCTCAGTGTAAATGATGACTAGTCACATTTGTTCCTTCATTCAACATTCAATTTAGTGGGGAAAAATTTGTGGTAGAAGAGAGGACATTTGCAGAGCAGGCCACATTGTGAGAAATGTTTAAATTGGCAGTTACTTTTTCTGTCTATAAGATAAAGTTCAAACTCTTTACTTTGGTATTCAGAATTCTCTAGAATATTTTTCCAACTGACCTTTCTAATTTTGTTTCATTATTTCCTAAATGACTCAAAAGTACAAGTCTACTCAGTTCATATACTTCTGTTACTTTTTGTTAATACTGTTTTCTCTTCCACTTCCCATTTAGAATATTCCCTACAAGTTCTTTGCTTTATTTGAATCCTACTCATTCATCTCCTTAACCTCTCAGATTCTTAGTGTTCTCTTCCAACTCAAAATCCCTAGAGTATCCTTTGTCTAAGAAACTAATTCAGTATGGAACAGAAAACACACTGCATGGATAATTAGTAATATTTTAAAATTGTTGAGGATTATGCAATAACATACCTTTTTTGGCATCTCCCTAATACCTAACAGTGTCCTTTGAACATTCTGGGTGCCTGATACACATTGGTTGAAGCCTGCTTCATCTGAACCTGACTTTCTATGCTGAGATTATAAACTTCTCTCTTTTTAGATGGCATTTAATTTCATAAGGCTATATTCTGTAATAACTACTAATCTGATTACCATTTTAACTAGTGACCTAGAAGAAAAGGATTTGATAATAAAGACATTACTATCTGTGAAATAATGATTTCTAAAAAAAAATCCACTGGGGGGAAAAATCCATTGCTTACTTTTCTGATGAATCTAGACTCAGATCCATAAAATGTGAAACTATAATTCAAAATGTGGGACTACGAGCCCTATAGAGTCTTCCTGGATTCCATGTAGAACACAGTTTTCATGTAAATAAATCATAGAAGACATTAAGTCTCGCTACAGAAGTAAGTATCCAAAGCTGACAAGTATGGTAGAAATTATTATAATTCCTCTTAAAGCTATCTCCCCAAAGTCACCAATCATCTGGCTACTCCCTGACATGCAGCCATTCTACTTAGTCAGTATGCTGCAACTGCTTGTGAACACTTGTTTAACATCTGTGGAATACTTTTGAACTTAACATGCATCAATTGCTTCAGTCAGTAAAAGGCACTGAGGAAATTTTTCTCTCTGACTGATGGTAATAATATATTAACAGGCATTATGTAACAATCTCCTAGAGAGTTTGTTTTAGGAGGATGTGGGAGAAGAAGGGTAGGAATTAGTTGAGATTCAATCAGACTCACCCGAGTTATATAATCAATAAGTTAAAAAAATTCTTCTTTAAGAAGCTATGATCCTTTTTTGTCCTTCCTATATCATTCTAATATTGATAGGACTGAGCTCTTGTGGAAAGCAAGATACTGGAGATTAAGACAAATGTTTAAAATTGAAGGGACTTATAAATAGGATAGCTCTTTAGAAGGAGAAGGGAGAAGGAAACAAGGAAATTCAGGCAATGAGAAAAAAAAATCAATAAAATGAATTTTTTAAGATGAAGGAATGCCAATAAATATAGTAGGTACTGTATGGCTGAATGGAATGGTGAATGGGATGGGGAATCTTTCAATTCTAAGTATGAATTTAGTTTTATGTTACTTGCCAAGTCCATTTGGTCTTCCACTTTCAATCTATTCTTAAATCCACTATTAGTGTCCCTCAGTGCCTAAATGCCTGGACTTTCCATCATGCTTTTTTCTTCTTTCACCAAAAACTTCCTTTTGGAGCCTCTTTTTTGGTGATAGGCCCAAGGTGGCCATATTTCATTTTCCCCTTCACACACCTCAGCTGGCTGATGACTTTGCCATCAAGCCCCAGTCAAGTGACCCCCTCCCTACTTTTCAGCTCCTTTTTATACACTGCTTTTCCCCCTTTGGAGGCTAAGTTCTTTGAGGGCAACGACTATCTTGCTTTTGCATTTATGTTTCCCCAGGGCTTAGCACAATGCCTAGCACAAAGTAAGTGTTTAATAAATGATTGCTGCCCATCACCTCTTTGCTTGACTAGAAAAATCTTATGCAAAAATCATGCCATTCTTCTACTCAAAATTCTACCAGAGCTCTTTGATGACCATCAAGTGAAATCCAACCTCCACTGGCAGGCATTTAATATCCTTTGTAGACTGGTGTTATGCTGCATTCCCAGATTTATTTCATATAATTTCCCTCTAGTCAAACTAAACCAATCTTTGTTTTCTGAACATAAGTTGTATTTTCTTGCACAGCTTGTTCACTATTTCTGCAATACTTTGCTGCTGCATCTTAGATGAATTCTAAAGTCATTTTCTCCCCATTTGTTAATGTCTTGATCCAAGCTTTACATGACATTTTACTTAGAAATGCTTTAATATACAATTATACACAATATTTTACAGTATAATTATCTTTATTTATGTCTTATCTCAGTACTATGTTATACTATAAGCTCAAAAATTCTTTCAAACATCATTTTCTTGAGTAAACTAAACCTGCTCCCTACAAAAATCTTTTTTATCATAATCACTAATAAGAAAACTAATTGATTGGTTGGGGTTTGTCTTTTCCTCCCTTCCTACTTTCCTTTGTCTAAAATTCTAAACATAATTCACAAGGCATTATTAACCTGCTTCTATTTGACACTTGTCATTTCAATATTTCTTCTACATATAGAATAGATTATTAAAGAAATGCTTTGGACTTCCTTCCGGGGGTGGAGCCATGGTGGCGGAGATCAGACAGGAGTCTCTGTAACCTTCTCTAACCTTCCCTCAAACCAACAACATATGAAGCCTCTACACTGATTTTGAAGCAAAAAAATCCACAATATCTGGAGGACAACAGGATTCTAGAAGAAGATACTCTGGAAGAACCTCAAAACAGGTCTGTTTTAATTGGGCAGGGGAGTGGTCTGCTGAACTCAGACTGCAGCACAGGGAGACCGGGGCAGGGAGCTGGAGCAGGGAGCTGGAACAGGAGTCGGAACAGGAGTGGGAATGTTGTGCTTTTCACACACCTGGGAGCCTTCTGGGGGCCTCTTGGGCCAATCTGTCCTGATTGTGGGCAGGTGGTTTGGGGGGGTCTGCCTTTTGTGGGGGGTAGATTGTGAACCACTGAACCCCTGATGAGCATCGGACCTAGCTGCCATTAGACAGCACCCTAGGGCGATCAATCAATCAACAGGACTGATCAGCACCAGAAATAATTCAATCAGCAGAACTGCCCCAGGGTAAACTAAAGCAGAACTGCCCAGCACCTGACATAATTCAATCAGCAGAACTGCCCAGTACCTGAAATAACTCAATCAGCAGAACTGCCCCAGGGCAAATTAAAGCAGTTGTCCCACCTCTGCCTTAAACAGACCTTTAAAAAAAATGAATAAAAAACCAAAAAGAGCTCTCACCATGGATAACTTTTATGGAGAGAGGGAAGAACAGACCTCAAATCCTGAGGCCCCTAAAGGTAAAGCAACTCCAGAAAAAGCCCCAAAGAGAGACATAAACTGGACTCCATGTCACAAGGCTTTCTTTGAAGATTACAAAAAGAATCTTAAAAGAGAGTTAGAAGAAACATGGGGAAACGAAATGAGAGCACTGCAAAATAAAATAGAAAAAATGGAAAAAGAATGCAATGAACAAAAAAATGTAATTGGTCAATTGGAAAAGGAACTAAAAACAGTAACTGAAGAAAATAAGACATTAAAAATTAGAATCGAACAATTGGAAATGAATGACTCATCAAGACTTCAAGAATCAGTCAAACAAAAACAAAAAAATGAAAAGATAGAGAAAAACATGAAATATCTCCTAGGAAAAACAATTGACCTGGAAAATAGATCTAGGAGAGACAATCTAAGGATTATAGGGCTTCCTGAAAGCCATGATGAAAAAAAGAACCTGGACACTATATTCCAGGAAATCATAAAAGAAAACTGCCCTGATATTTTACACCCAGAAGGCAAAATACTCCTTGAAACAATCCACCGATCACCTCCTGAAAGAAACCCACAAATTAAGTCCCCCAGAAATATCGTGGCTAAATTCCAGAACTATCATACCAATGAAAAGATGTTACGAGAAGCCAGAAAGAAACAATTTAAATATCGGGGAGCCACAATTAGGATCACACAGGACCTAGCAGCTTCTACTTTGAAGGATCAAAGGGCCTGGAATCAGATATTCCGAAAAACCAAGGAACTTGGACTACAGCCAAGAATAAGTTACCCAGCTAGAATGAGCATTATCTTCCAGGGAAGACGATGGTCGTTCAATGATATAGGAGAATTTCACCTATTTCTACTGAAAAGACCAGAACTGAACAAAAAATTTGATCTACAAACACAGAACAAAAGACAAACATAAAAAGGTAACAAGGGGAAAAAAAAAACTCTTGAAAACTATATTTATGTTATAGATACTTATAGAATGAGGACTGATTTTATGAATCTATTATTACATTATGATTGATATGATTACTGTGATTTTATGATTATTATGATATGATTGTGATTTTATGATTATTATGATATGATAAACTGAAAAAGAAATTAGAGGTAGAAAAAGGATAACACTGGAAGAAGAGGAAAAGGAGGTAAAATAAGGGAAATTACATCACATGTAGAGGCAAAGAAAACCTATAATGATTGAGGGGAAAAAAGGGAGGGGAATGAGAATTGGGTTAATCTCCACCTCATCAGATTTGGCTCTGAGGGAATAATAGACGTACTTATAAGGAAACAGGAGGGAAAGGGGAAAAAGGGGTGGGTGGGGCTCTAAAAGGGAAGGATTGTTTGAGGGAAGTGGTTATCAAAAGCAAAATAGTAGGAAGGAGGGAAAGGGGATAAGAAAGAGAAAAGCATAAGTTAGGGTAAATAAGATGGCAGGAAATACAGAATTAGTTATTTTAACTGTAAATGTGAATGGAATGAACTCTCCCTTAAAGCAGAAGCAGATAGCAGACTGGATTAAAAACCAGAATCCAACAATATGTTGTATACAAGAAACACATCTAAAACATAGAGATACATACAGGGTGAAGGTAAAAGGCTGGAGCAGAATCTATTATGCTTCAGGTGAACAAAAAAAAGCAGGGGTAGCAATCCTGATCTCAGACCAAGTAAAAGCAAAGATAGACTTCATTAAAAGAGACAAAGAAGGAAATTATATCTTCCTAAAGGGTACCATAGATAATGAAGCAATATCAATACTAAACATATATGCACCAAGTGGTATAGCATGGAAATTCCTAGGGGAAAAGTTCAGAGAGATGCAAGAAGAAATAGACAGCAAAACTATAATAGTGGGGGATCTCAACCTCCCTCTCTCAGAACTTGAAAAATCAAACCACAAAATAAATAAGAAAGAAGTTAAGGAGGTAAACAAAATGTTAGAAAAGTTAAATATGATAGATCTTTGGAGGATATTAAATGGAGACAGGAAGGAATTTACTTTTTTCTCAGCAGTCCATGGAACTTTTACAAAAATTGACCATGTATTAGGACACAAAAACCTCAAAATCAAATGCAGGAAGGCAGAAATAATAAATGTATTTTTTTCAGATCATGATGGAATAAAAATCACATGCAATATAAGGCCAGGAGAAAACAGACCAAAAACCAATTGGAAACTAAATAATTTTATCCTAAAGAATGAATGGGTTAAATAGCAAATTACAGACACAATTACTAATTTCATCCAAGAGAATGACAATAATGAGACAACATACCAAAATCTGTGGGATACAGCCAAAGCGGTAATAAGGGGAAATTTTATATCTCTAGATGCTTATTTGCATAAAATAGAGAAAGAAAAAATCAATGAATTGGGCTTGCAACTAAAAAAGCTAGAGAAAGAACAAATTAAAAACCTCCAATCAAATACCAAACTTGAAATCCTAAAAATAAGAGGAGAGATTAGCAAAATTGAAAGTAAAAAAACTATTGAATTAATAAATAAAACTAAAAGTTGGTTTTATGAAAAAACCAACAAAATAGATAAACCTCTAGTTAATTTAATTAGAAAAAGGAAAGAGGAAAATCAAATTGTTAGTCTCAAAAATGAAAAGGGAGAACTTTCCACCAATGAAGAGGAAATTAGAGCAATAATCAGGAGTTACTTTGCCCAACTTTATGCCAATAAATTTGATAACCTAAGTGAAATGGAGGAATATCTACAAAAATATAGATTGCCCAGATTAACAGAAGAGGAAATAAATTACTTAAATAGTCCCATTTCAGAAAAAGAAATAGAACAAGTCATTAATCAAGTCCCTAAGAAAAAATCCCCAGGACCAGATGGATTTACATGTGAATTCTACCAAACATTTAAAGAACAATTAACTCCAATATTATATAAACTATTCAAAAAAATAGGGAATGAAGGACTCCTACCAAACTCCTTTTATGATACAGACATGGTACTGATACCTAAACCAGGTAAAACAAAAGCAGAGAAAGAAAATTATAGACCAATCTCCTTAATGAATATTGATGCAAAAATCTTAAATAAAATATTAGCAAAGAGATTACAGAAAATTATTCCCAGAATAATACACCATGGCCAAATAGGATTTATACCAGGAATGCAGGGATGGTTCAATATTAGGAAAACTATTAACATAATGGACTATATTAATAACCAAATTAACAAAAAACATGATAATCTCAATAGATGCAGAAAAAGCATTTGATAAAATCCAACATCCATTCCTATTAAAAACATTAGAGAGTATAGGAATTAATGGACTTTTCCTTAAAATAGTCGGTAGCATCTATTTAAAACCATCAGCTAGCATCATATGTAATGGTGATAAACTGGAACCATTCTCAATAAGATCAGGGGTGAAACAAGGTTGCCCACTATCACAATTACTATTCAATATTGTATTAGAAATGCTAGCCTTGGCAATAAGACAAGAAAAAGAGATTAAAGGAATTAGAGTAGGTCATGAGGAAACCAAATTATCACTCTTTGCAGATGATATGATGGTCTACTTAGAGAACCCTAGAGAATCAACTAAAAAACTATTAGAATTAATCCACAACTTTAGCAAAGTTGCAGGATACAAAATAAATCCACATAAATCATCAGCATTTTTACACATCACCAACAAAATGCAACAGCAAGAGATACAAAGAGAAATTCCATTCAAAATAACTATCGATAGTATAAAATATTTGGGAATATATCTGCCAAGGGAAAGTCAGGATATATATGAGCAAAACTACAAAACACTCTCCACACAAATAAAGTCAGATCTAAACAATTGGAAAAACATCAAGTGTTCTTGGATAGGTCAAGCGAATATAATAAAGATGGCAATACTACCTAAACTAATCTATCTATTTAGTGCTATACCAATCAAACTCCCAAGAGATTATTTAACTGACTTAGAAAAAATAACAACAAAATTCATCTGGAAAAACAAAAGGTCAAGAATTTCAAGGGAATTAATGAAAAAAAATGCAAATGAGGGTGGCCTAGCTGCACCAGATCTAAAACTATATTATAAAGCAGTGGTCACCAAAACCATTTGGTACTGGATAAGAAATAGAGTAGTGGATCAGTGGAATAGGTTAGGTTCACAGGACAAAATACTCAATGACAATAGTAATCTAGTGTTTGATAAACCCAAAGACCCCAGTTTTTGGGATAAAAACTCACTATTTGACAAAAACTGCTGGGATAATTGGACACTAGTCTGGAAGAAATTAGGCATTGACCCACACCTAACACCATATACCAAGATAAGGTCAAAATGGATTCATGATCTAGGTATAAAGAATGATATGATAAACAAATTAAAACAATGTAGGATGGTTTACCTCTCAGACCTGTGGAGGGGGAAGGAATTTGTGACCAAAGAAGAACTAGAGGTTATTATTAATCACAAAATAGATAAGTTTGACTATATCAAGTTAAAAAGTTTTTGTACAAACAAAATGAATGCAGACAAGATTAGAAGGGTAGCAGTAAAGTGGGAAAATATTTTCACATCCCAAGGTTCTGATAAAGGCCTCATTTCTAAAATATATCGAGAATTGACTCAAATATATAAGAATTCAAGCCATTCTCCAATTGATAAATGGTCAAAAGATATGAACAGACAATTTTCAGATGAACAAATTGAAACTATTTCTGGTCACATGAAAAGGTGCTCCAAGTCACTATTGATCAGAGAAATGCAAATTAAGACAACTCTGAGATACCACTACACACCTGTCAGATTGGCTAAAATGACAGGAAATGATAATGATAGCTGTTGGAGGGGATGTGGGAAAACTGGGACACTGATACATTGTTGGTGGAACTGTGAACGGATCCAATCATTCTGGAGAGCAATTTGGAACTATGCTCAAAAAGTTATCAAACTATGCATACCATTTGACCCAGCAGTGTTTCTACTGGGCCTATATCCCACAGAGATTTTAAATGAGGGAAAGGGACCCACATGTGCAAAAATGTTTGTGGCAGCCCTTTTTGTAGTGGCAAGAAACTCGAAATTGAAAGGATGCCCATCAATTGGAGAATGGCTGAATAAATTATGGTATATGGAATGTTATGGAATATTATTGCTCTGTAAGAAACGACCAACAGGAGGATTTCAGAGAGGCCTGGAGAGACTTGCATGAACTGATGCTGAGTGAAATCAGCAGAACCAGGAGCACATTATACACAGCAACAAGACTATACGATGATCAATTCTGATGGACATGGTTCTCTTCAACAATGATTTGATTCAAACCAGTTCCTATTGTTCAGCGATGAAGATAGTCATATACATCCAGAGAGAGGCCTGTGGGAACTGAGTGTGAACCACAACATAGCATTTTAACGCTTTCTGTGAATATCTCCATGCATTTTGTTTTCCTTCTTAGGTTGTTTTTTCTTGTCTCTTTCTAGATCTGATGTTTCTTATGCAGTAAGATAACTGTATAGATATGTATACATGTATTGTATTTGTCATATAATTTATCCTATTTAGCATGTATTAGATTACGTGTCATCTAGGGGTGGGGTGGGTGGAAGGAGGGGAAAAGCTTGGGAAAAAAAAGTTTTTGCAAAGGTCAGTGTAGAAAAATCACTCATATGTTTTGTAAATAAAAAGCTTTATTAAAAAAATAAAAAATAAATAAAAAATAATAAAAAAAAGAAATGCTTTGAAAAATTTTAGAACAGGGGTAGTCAGGGATCATTAAGAGATAGCATGAGTTTATTAAAAATAATTCATGTGCAAATAACCTCATTTTTCTTTAAAAATAAAAGCTATTAGTACAAGGAACATTATGGATATGTATCTGGATTTTATCAAGGCATCTTATAAAGTCTCTCACCAGAAAAGATAAAGAAAATCTATTATGGTAGTTATATATGGGTTAGGAACTAGTTGCATGACTGGATCTAAGAGGATGAATTAATGGAACCATACCAACCTGAAGGGAGTCCTTAGTAGAATATCCTAGGGTTCTATCATTAGTTCTATTCTCTTAAAAATTTCTACCACTGAATTGGTAGAAGAAAAAAAAAAGTTTGCAAATTATGGGAAGCTGAAAGAAGTCTTTTAATATATCTCATGACAAAAGTGGAATCCCAAAAGATCTCAACATGCTTGAACAATGCAAATAAAAAAAAAAAAGACAAAGTCCTAGAATGGGATTTTTTTTTAAATCAGGTATACACATAAAAAGAGACACAGATGTAAAAATTAGTCCCCAAATAAACTTTGGGTAGGAGTTAGGTAACTATATAAATCCCTACTAACTCTTAAGCTCTGTGACTTCAATTTAGGGTCAAAATTTTAAGTATGCATACAGATAAAGTAAATGCCAAATAAGCAACTTTTACCATGCTCTCTATAAAAATGGCTGAGTAAGCAAAGATAAAAATGCAGCCGATTAAGAAAGTTTTAGATCATTATTTAATAAATTAGTTTTCTTTTCTTAAAAACTGGTATTACTGCTTAATACTCTATTTTTATAAAATATTTACTCAGTTTAATTACTAATGACATGTAAAATTGAATTCATTTTACAAATATTTATTAAGCACTCATTTCATCTTTTCTTCTGACTTTGTTAGTTCTAGATATCTAACCAGTAGCCATATGTAATGGTAGATAAATTTCTCCAGAGAATTAAACTCCAAATGTGATTTTTAAAAATATGGCTCAATAGCATTCAGTGGTATTTTATAAATTTAAAATGTATATTTGTACCAAGTCGATTATAATTTTTTTGTTTCAAAATGGCACTATTAAAAACCTCTCATTTGCTAAAATTGCCATAATCTGAAATATCACTAACTCAATGTTTCATAGATGTAGGATGCCAGCTTATAACTTAGATTGGAAAGTATATTAAATTAGAAAAAAAGAAATACTTGCTCCCAAAATGTGTTTTTCCTACATTTTGTTGACATTTACATAAGATATTACTGGTGATGTGTCATTTATTCGCACTTTATGATCCATAAATGAAGTACTCATTGCTCTAAATAAAATACATCAGTATTGTCAACCACATAATTGCTTCTCATTTAAAGACACCATTGTTTATACTCCTTCAGTGTTCAGTCATATGCTATTTTGTCATGTTTTTAAAGGAACCTTTTATCACATGCTCTCTTTGCCCTTTAACCCAGAGCCTTAGTCATCACTGAATTGTGCTGTACTGATGTCTTGCTACATGATCTTGCTCATTAATTTAGAATGATTTTTGTCACACGCCACAAGTTCTTCTAGTTAGTTGGTTTTCAGTGCTGGGAAAGTCTTAATTCTTTTTCTGTGCTATTAGCGTTCCCATGACATGGACTAACAAATTTGGCTAATGCTGAATAAGTTCCACAGTAGGAGTTTACTTGGTGAAACTGGAAAGATGCTTAGCAATGTCTGTGAGCACAAAAAAAACCAAAGGAAAAGTTTAATAGTATATTACTATTTTTAGATGCTTTCAAAGACACTGATTATTCTCTGATAGCACAGCATGAATCAATGGCATGTATGGCAACCCTGGCATAAAAATAATAAGTTGATGTGAAAAAAGTGTAAAGATAAATAAAGATGGGAACATGAAGAGAAATCTATTGTTTTTTATCTTAGAACAAAATGCTCATACTTTGTAAGGGCTTGTGATTTATCCTTTTTTTCTTCTTTCCTTTGTTCTATCATTCCTTCCTTCCACTTCTTTCATTCATTCCATTTAATCATTCAACAATAACTTATAAAGGACCTACTGTGTGTACAGTACTGTGCTAAGCCTGAGGAGATTGACCAAGACATTCTTTATCTTCATGAAGCTTACATTACAAGGAGGAAAAAAGTATAAAATCCAGACGACTATAATTCCCAATTCCATAACTATATAACCTCTAACTCTCTACCCATTACAGAACAAATATATTTTGTGATAAGAATGGATGGGACAGTGACTTTATTTTATGAGCTTTTAAACAACCTATTAGTATTTGGTTATTGATAATATAATGATTTATGTAGTATATCCAATGTGGAACCAAGTTTAAAAAGAAGCAAGGTAGGCAGTTACCTACTATATGAAAGAAAAATGTTATAAATGACACTTTTTAATAATAATTTTTGCAAATGTACTTTTGATAAAAAGTCTATTTTTCCAAGATATATAGTTATTTATTTTTTAAAAATAAATCATATGTACTATCGTGAAGGCTCAAAGTCTCTGGAAGAGAGTAATACATTGGGAATACAATTTTCAAACATGATGGGCATGATTTTCAAATGTTGCAGAAGGTAAAGAAATAATGAGTTTTGAATCCCTGGGATGTAAGGAGCACAATCCATGTAATATGCTAATTAATGTGGTAGGAAATATTAATGTGTGATTATCCATCTATTACTAAGCATAGGTTTAGATATTTATTATATACTACTTACAAAAGCTTAACTGGCGACTTTCACAAAATTCTGCATATTGAGTTGTATCCATCATTCGAGTCTGTCTTTCAGCCCTCTAAAAAAGAAGTCAAAGAATCATTTAAAAAGTTAAGAGTAGCAATATTTTATGTAGATAACAGATTAAAAAGGATTCCTTTGAAGTTAAGGATCATATATATTTCAATATGCAACTAAAATTTCAAATTTAAAAAGCTTTTAAAAAGGAAAATTGATTCAT
>JAJPUD010016010.1:20717-35428 GCA_023553655.1 Myrmecobius fasciatus | reverse complement strand
CCCCCCCCTCCAAGTTCATTGGCCCTCTGAAATCTACCCACATACCTCTTGATGATTAAGAAGCCCTCCTAAATAGCAAATACAAGACAGGACTAACTCAAGATAAGCAATGAAGCTAAACTCCTTTAGATGTTTTGAGAGGTGAGAGAGTATTTCAAAAGCAAAAAGAGACGACTCAACTGTTTCTGGAACACGGAGTTGTTCTGGGGAGGGGTCTGAACTTGTTTTTAAAAGTTTTTTAAGATAGCTGGTTTTTGCAATATAATTCATTACATCTTATGCATTAAAATACATTATTTTAAGAACTGAATTATAGGTTTCAGCAAACTGCTAATGGTGTTGATGACACTCCAAAAATTAACAATTCCTATGGCACCAGGACAAGCTCCTCTCCTGCTCCTTATCCTTATCCGTGTGCTTTTAAAGTAGGCATGGATGCCTGGGGAGGGGAAGGAGAAGCAAACTGATGTGGTAATGGAAATCTAGGTAGATATAGGAAAATATACATTTTTTCTCCAATAAGATATGCTTAAATTGTCAGCATCAATGAGTCAGGTGATACAGCTTTTGCAAATCTTGTAGAGCACTTAGATTATTATAAAATACGCTCAGTTTTTAGCTTAATCAACTGGTTAGCAATTTCAAGTTTCCCAAAGTAAAGGAATCGACTGACGGGAATTGTTTGCCAAATTCTTAACAAATACCTAAAAGGACCAATATCTTTTACCTAAAAGAGATTTCTTTCCTCCAAGAAAAATAACATTAAGTCTGAGTCAAGCAGCCCCTATTACCCAGAGGACGTCACAAGAACTGGAAAAACTAGGTTTTTCAAAAGCTTTCCCAGTTCCCTTCACTATCTTGCAAACAAAAACAAAAAGGAAAATTTCTTTAGGAAGGAAAATTTAATTTTACTCTGGGGAGGTGCCAGTACCTCCTTAAGGCAATGAAAGTATGTAGCTTCACCCAAGGCTATCGAGTCCGTAAGGTGAGACGAGGGGATGTGGAGGGTACCTCAACCCAAAGCTCTCCTAGGGTTGATTCAAGTACCATCATCGCCTAGGAAGGAACTGGAGGCATCCCCGAGTCGTCCTTGCAAGCCGCACAAACACACAAACATACATGGATGCCACTAACCCAGTTTGCTGAGGATTCCAGGACTCGGCAAAAAGAGACTGGGGGAGGATGCAAAGGAGGTCGGGGGCAGAGATATAGAAAACAGGAACCAAGTAGGGTACTGACGTGCTATCTTCTCCAGTGTCCCCGTAAGGAAAGAGAACCATACACTCGAGAGAGATAGAGAAGGGGAAAGCGGGGGCGGCAGAAAACAGGAAGTGAGGAACAGTAAGGTGTGGGGCACCCCGAACGGAGAGGAAAGATGGCAGGGGGAATGACCGAGAGGGAGACCAGCATGAGGGCAGAGGAGGAAGGCCCCAGAGATGAGCAGTCTAACAAGGAAAAGGACCAGGACAACAGCGAGAGAAGCTCTGGAAGAAAAAAAAAAAGGAAAAGGAGGCGCCGGTCACCTCGTAGAGCTCGGCCCCCAGCCATGCCCGGGCCTCTGCCCCTCACGGTACCTTCAGCTTGTGAAGCTCCACCGTCTCCGCCGCCATCTTGTCACCCCCTCCGCCCCCAGTTTGGCCCCCTCCCCCTGCCTCCGCCTTCCGGAGCTCCCGCCGAGACTCAGGGCATCATCATCACCCAATAGTCGTTGTTTATACTCCCACTCTACACCATCAGCTTTACTCATTCGTCGACTGCCAGCATGGCTCCGCCCCCCCCACGCGAGGGTTTGCCGGCTAAGGGGATTGGAGAAGGATTGGTTCCCTTCAGTCAGAGTGACGGGACCTCTGGCTAACCGAAACTCTGAACACCAAAACAGGTGACCAATGAGCCGCGGCAGCGCCGGGTCTGGAGGACCAATGGGAATAGTTCGAGGGCCCAGCTGCTTCCAGAAAACAGGTGGAGAAGGTAAAATTGCCAAACTTGAAGCTGGCGGGAGTGGCCCTTGGAGCTGCCAGGTGAGGAGAATTGCCAGTGAGTGAACAGGCCCGAAGGGGAAAGAGGAAGACCGTGAGGGAGAATTCTGAGGGTCAGGAATGGGGCTCCGGGCTACCGCTGGAGGATTTCTGGGACTCGGGACACTACTGGGATCATATGTGAGATACCGATTGGCCTGGAGGCAAGAGGTCTGAACGCTCCTTCCGGGGAGCGCCCCCGGAGCAGGGAGACTTTGCCCGAAGCGCTGTGCCCCGGCCGACGGTAGGCCCAAAACGTGTTCCCGTAACTTCCAGAGATATCCGGAAATACTGAGGCAAATGGCAGGTCACCATGCTGAGGTTGTCTGGGCAGCCCCGGACGAAGAATAAAAGGGTAGTGGGCTTGTTCTCGAGGACTTCTGTTCGCACCTCCCCTTAGACGAGCCTCGTCCGATTCTCAAAGCCAACCCGGAGAACTGGGGAATGGGCTACCCTAGGACAGGGGTGTACTCCAATCCCTAACCCCTGCCGTTCCCTGTGGGGCTGCCTTCCTTGGGCAAGGCTATTCTCTTCAGGCTAATAAGTTGCCAATTCCCCTCATCCCAGGAAATCTGTATCTTTCAGGTTCGGGTGTCCCAGAGAGGTGGCTTCTCCGCCTCCTCCCAAGTTCAAGGTTCATTGCAGTCACCAAACCGGTAACTGAGGGAGGCCGACCAAAGAGAGTCGAAAGTTGAGTTGAGCTCCTGACTCACTATTGTGGCAGGATGAATGTGGGGGTGGCTCACAGCGAGGTGAACCCTAACACAAGGGTGATGAACAGCCGAGGCATCTGGCTAGCCTATATCATCCTCATAGGCATCCTGCATGTGGTTCTACTCAGCATTCCCTTCTTCAGCATCCCTGTAGTCTGGACCTTGACCAATGTCATCCATAACCTGGTGAGCCTTCAGCCTTAAATCCATTTTCTCTCATCAAAACTTTTATTTCTTGGGGATTTGCCCACCTGCCTCAAATTTATAGTTGAAACGAATGTCCTCTATCTACCTTTTCATCCATCCCAGGCTATGTATGTCTTTCTGCATACTGTGAAAGGGACACCCTTTGAGACCCCTGATCAAGGCAAGGCCCGGCTCCTTACACATTGGGAGCAGATGGACTATGGGCTCCAGTTCACCTCCTCCAGAAAATTCCTCAGTATTTCTCCTATTGTGCTGTGAGTTCCAAAAGGGTGAGAGAGAAGCTAAGTAGAGTAGGGGGTGGGAAAAGAGTCCAAGAGGACTTAAAAGTTAAATGGAAGGCACCACCACAGGGGATAAAATCTCTATAAACTCATGATGGGAGGGTAGATGGTATTCAGTTTATCAATACTGAAATCCAAAAGTGTGAAAGCCATAAATAAATAGGCTTGCTGCCTCCCTGTGGTGGCAATGGGGATAGGAAGATCTGGGAAAAGTCTAAACCTTAATTTAAATTCATTAATACAAGACTCTTTTAAGTGTACTACAAATAGGTATAACTGATATAAAAGGAAGGAGGCTAACATCAGAGACAAGGGACATCTGCAGTATTATAGCTCATATAGGACAGAGGTAGACTGGTCATTTAATGAAAGAACAAAAAATCACTGACTTGGGAGGCAATTTTAGGAACAAGAGTAGGTCAGGGCAGCTGAGGCCAATCCCCCCCTCTTTTTTTTTTTTTTTAAATATCATGTTCTTTCTCTCCCTAGCTACCTCCTGACAAGCTTCTACACCAAATATGATGCTGCTCACTTTATCATCAATACTGCTTCACTACTCAGTGTACTACTACCTAAGCTACCCCAGTTTCATGGTGTCCGTCTCTTTGGAATCAATAAGTATTAAGATCTGACAGTGATCACTTAGGTGCAGGCTAGGGAAGGACAAAGTGCTGTCAAGACCTGAGGATCCACTGACCTTTTTTGTCAACCCTAGGGGGATTAGTTTGGAGCAATGGAAGGATAACTCCACTACAAGGGCAGGTTCCTTAAAATCAAGATGGATAGGGGCTGGGCTCACTCTCCTGTCTGGTACTATAGTTTTTCTTTTCCAAATCTTTATATCAGTGCTATATTTCTTTGTAAGAGATGCTATTTTTCAGATGTTAAATCTAGGGTAGTCGGCAGAACTCTGTGGGAGGTGAGGGAGGGAGAAAAAACTACGTTCTTAATCTCAAGTTTAAAATAAAACCTTTTCTGATTGTGTTATATCCCATGGCTCTTTGAAATTTTTTTGTCCCCACTCAAGGAAGAGATAGTATCAAGATTAGTAAGCCTCATCACAAAGAACAGGGTCAGGGCAAGTGGGCATACAAAAGAGGTAGGCATAGCTTGCCAGTTGCATTTATAGAAAGGTAAATCCCCTGGCTTTAAATAGATATGTACATATAAATATGAACTTAAAAAAAAAAAACCTTTGATTACATAAGAATAGCTGGGAACAAGCCCACCACCAAACTTGCTTGTTCTGCCTCCTAGACCCACCCAAGGGCATGGGGACGTGAGTCTGCTTTTTTTTTTTTTTTTTTTAATTGTCAAATCAGCCATACTTGCAGAAATAACCCTGAGGTTAGGTAAGAACCACAGAATAGAAAGAGGCAGCATTCCCATTCTCTGAATAGTCCTGAGCTTTTACCCACCCCTGAAAGTGAGGGCTAATTGCCACCTCTGCTTTGTCTCCCAATGTGGATGGTAGAGAAGAGGGTCCAAAGGCCCAATAAAAAATGAGTATCACCCTGGCCTTCAGAACAAGGGACAATGTAAAAACCCTCCAAACCCCAGAGAACTCTGTCCCCCACAAAATATTCATCAATCCCAATCTTAGTCATGGTCTAGGCACAGGTGCCTTCCTGCCAATCACCCCACTATTTCTTTGGTATTGTCATCAAACAAGGTTCAGTTCTTAGTTCCCAGAGTGGGGATTCAGTGGCTTCCCACAAGTCACTGAGTGAGCAGTTAATGCTTGAAACTTTTTAAATATTTAAAATTTTAAAAAACAAAACAAAACAAATTCCATCCTATGCTGTACACAGCCCTTATGACTCCCTGATGCTAAGGCTGGGGAGGGTGGAGAACAATAACAACCAGGGCATCATCGCTGGAAGGGCCTCCTCACTTTTTTCCGACGCTTCGGTTTGGCTTCTGAACCTTTGGGTGCTGTGGAGCTGTCTGGCCTGGAGGAGGGGGTGGCCCCAGGGCCATGTTGGGAAGCTGCAAAGAAATTTCCATTGGGCATCTGGCCTGGGGGAACCTGAAAGATCCGGCTGAAGAAATCCTGAAGGTCAGCAACTGAAGCAGGAGGGGCATCTGGAGTGGCTCTACAGGAAAATTAAATATTGTGGTGAATATTACACTCCTAAGGATACGTGGATATTTTACTGATTAAGTATTAAATCAGGGCATCTTGATGCACTAGGATAGTAAACAATTCTGTAAAGTCAGTTCCTGAACAGACAGGAAAAAACACTACCTACCTCTGTCGCCCACCAGGACCAGGAATCCGGGACCCAAATGAGATGTGATAGGGGACTCTGTGGGTATCTGGGGAGATCCCCACACGCTGGCACCCAGCCCATTCTGCAAACACGAGAGGGAATCAGATCAAGCTATAGGACTCAAAACAACCCAAGTCAATATTCAGTCATTTTAGGCATGTCCAACTCTTTGTGACTCCATTAAGTTTTCTTGCAGAGGTACTGGAGTAGTTTGTCATTTCCTGAAACTGAGGTAAACAGGATTAAGTGACTTGCCCAGGTAACACACTATACCTACAGAATCCCTCTCCAGCTACCCTCCCAAGCCTAATTTCCATGTTATCTACTGTAGTACTATATATTCTGTTACTATAGATAACTAAACGTTCTGACCTTTCTGTTACATTCTAACCCCTAAAGTAAGGTTGAAGTATACCTGTGATGTCATATACTTTTCCATCCATCATGGCAAAATAAGTGATCTTGAGACCCAACATGCTTGACTCTGCCCAAAAGTCACCTTCCTCAGCAGGATGCATCTTGTTGCACTCAGCACAGTATCGAGCATTCTGAGACTCTCGATCCATTTCGAACCTCCTGTTGCCCAATACAAAAACCCCCACGTTAACCCTGAGGCATATTTTGACTTTAACAAACTATTTCTTATGATGATACCACTCATTAGAAACGTCCAGGACCCCCATTCTATTCTAATTAATAATTAAATCACTTTTCTCCCTTCGATTAAGTCAAATCACATCCCCCAAACTCAAGGTCTTTTTATTCTTTGGTTCATAACCACTAACTCCAAATCCTTATAAAAGCCATAAAAAGCTTTGAAGGGAAAGCCTCAACTGTCTTATCTTTAAGTTATACTGCCCTTCCGTCTCTGACATTTCCTCCCTCATGTTTCTCACCTGTGCTTCCCTTGACACCGGTTACACATCATAGTATTCATGGCCTCTTTGAGTTCATCCTGCAGCTTGGACAGAAATTCATTCACTGATCTGCTCAGCTCACTCTCTGCCATTCGTTTCCTGGAGTAAAAAAGGTATGGTACAGCCTCAGGACACTCCTAGAAAAAATAAGTAAATCGTTGGGTAAGTCATCTTTTGATCTCAGTTATCCATCTTTAAAATAAGGAGATTAAACTAGATGTGCCTTTCCAGCACTAGATGTACCATACTTCTCTTTCACCAGCAACAGAAGTCAAGGAACAACCTACTCTCTCCTCAGCCACAGGGCCCTCTTTGCTTCTGACACATTCCACCTTCATATAGCATTCTTTCCCCCCCCCATTTCTCACATCTCGTATTCTTTCCGTCTCTCAGGATTACTGACAATATCCCAGGCAGCCCTCAACACTTTGAAAGCCTCCTCAGCCCTGGGGTGGTGGTTCTTGTCAGGATGAACCTACAAAGTAAAAGGGTGAAAAGTCAAATTCCTGTTTCAAAGCCAAAATGATTCCATGCCAAAAATTGGGAAAACCACCTATACTAAAACACTTCCCAAAGATATTACAACTCTACTTCATCCATCTAATCCTCTCTCATAACTCAAGATGGAGAATTTTCATGCCTACATCACCTGCTTCCTAAACTGTCTTAATTTTTCATTCCCTCCCAATGGAAAAAACAAATCATTGACCATCACCCTCCATTTCATACCTCCTTTAGAAAATTCCTATTTAGGGGGCAGCTAGGTGGCGCAGTGGTTAGAGAACCAGCCCTGAAGTCAGGAGGACCTGAGTTCAAATCTGGTCTCAGACACTTCCTAGCTGTGTGACCCTGGGCAAGTCACTTAACCCCAATTGCCTCAGCAAAAAAAAAAAAAAAGAAAAAAAGAAAATTCCTATTTATCTATTCTCTTCAACCTCCTCTCCTTTAAGCTCAATCTTTTGTACCTCCCCTTTTGTTTTCCCGCTGATTGCTATTCCAAATTATTTTCATATCCCAATGAAATTTTTTTCACATCCCAATGAAAATGAAATCCCAATAGACAATTTCCAAGTGTTTCAGTCTCCCACACTTGATCACTCAAGTCACTAGCAATGTGGCTGAATGACTCCTTTAAAACTAGTGAAACAAGACAAGAAACCAAACCACCGATTGGGGCAATAATAAAAGAATTGCCAAGAATTAAAATGCATGGGGGGGCCCTCAACTTTCTGCCTTAAAATCACACACACACACACTCTCATCCCATTCTCTCTTCCCAGGAGAAAACAACTAAAATGGGGCAGGGAACAAGGGAATTACCATCACTGCCAGCTGCCTATATGCCTTCTTCAGTTCCATATCTGATGCTGTGGCTTCTACCCCTAGAACCTGGAAGGGGTTTAGCTCATTTTCTGGGATCCCAGCCATAGCCAAGAGCCGAGACACCGCCTCTCCAGGTTGGCAGTATCTCCCACTAAATGCTGGCCCATCCCCTTGCCTGTTGATCCTCTGCTTGACCCAAGGAATCTCCAGCCAACCCCTCTGCACCAGCCCCATCAACTGCTGCCATTTCCTGCTTTCTTTGAGGTAAGTCCAACATCGGTGCACAGCAGGTGAATCCAGCCTCGAGAAGAGCCAGGTAGCCTGAGCTCGCCAACCCAATCGATCTCTCATGCACACCAAGACTCGACAGCTCAGCTGAAGACAGCCCAACAGCAAGGCCATAACCAAGAGTAGCACAGCACACAGGAGTCGGAGCAGGTGGGAAAAAAGCCCTGCCCCAGAGCAAAGTCCCCGGCACAGACACAGGAACCCCAACTGAGCCCAGCTCCCCAAATGCCCAGCCCAGCTCCCCACCCATACTCGAAGCAGATCCAGATCACTGCCTCTCAGCTGTCCACAAGAATAGATAAGGTGTCCACCAGTTTCCACATATTCCCCCACTAACACCAACAATTCAATTAGCCACCAGAACCCTTTCTGTCCCAGTCGATACAGTTCCTCTGACCCCCACACCACCAAATACCGACGCCGGTCTGCCTGGCTCCGTTTCCGGCCAGGCCGGTGTCGAGCAAAGGCCCGGGGGTCCCTTCGACCACTCTCCCTAGGCTCCTCTTTGGTTGGCAGACGATGCCGCTGCCTCCTAGTTGGAGGCTTCTTTCCACTGGACACAGGAGAAGGGTCAGTGGGAACCCTGGAGGACCCTTCCTCATCATCTTCATCTTCCCCCAGGGCTGAGGGAGTACAGGAGGTGCAAAAGTTACTAAGTGAACCATCTCCTCCCTCAGAGAAAGGCCCCTCGGGAACATTAGGAGCTCCCTGACAATTACAGACTGATGGTATAGGTGGGATGGAAGAGTCCCTGTCCTCCAGGTCCCCAGCCCCATTGTCCCTTGAAAGATCCTTGTCCACTCCCTGTTTCCTCTTCTGAAGATGCTTCGGTCTGATCAAGGTCTTCTCCCTCCCCAGGGGGTCCTGGGTCCCCTGGAGCACCTTGGCTTGGATCCGATTGGTGGGTGAGGCTCTCGGGCGATGTATTTGTGGAACAAGGATGTCTTGTAAGGCAATAGGTACCATTGGGTGCAGCCTCCACCGAGTCCCCAAATCCTGAGAATGAAAGTTTGTCGGGGTCCACAGTGGGCCCTCTAGTCCAAACTGAAGTGCCACTGTGGGGTGCCTTGTATAACTTCCTTTCCCCGGGGTGCTGCTGGGCCATGACCCCGGGGCTTCCTGAAGGAATTTAGGTCACAGCCATCATGATGACTTCAGGTGCCTGCAACAAAAGGGAGGCGTCAAATTGGGAAGCTTCTCCCTACTCCCGGGTCAGACCCACTTGTCACGGAGCGGGAACCTCGACCATCTCCTCCGTCCCCCATCACGGAGCCCTCCGCAAACCAGAGGAGCAGAGCCCCACACAAGCGCGGAAGGAGAGAAACCCGCCAAGGAGAAGAGCCCCTAACCGGAGAGGGCGAGGAAACAGGGGGAGCCGCGGGAAGAAAAGGGAGGGGTGGGGCGGGGCCGGAGGGGGTGGGGGAAGGCGCCCCCGAACCCGAGGCTGGGTCTGGCGCGGGGGCCAAAGCGGCAGGGGAGGCGAAGAGAGACAAACCAGGCAGCGGCAGTAACGCCCTGCGAGGTCCGGAGCCCGGGGGAGCTACGAGAGCCGCTCCCCCGGCTCGTCCCGTTCACGCTCCGCTTCCGCCTTCCGTCCCCCGCTGCTGCTGACCTCCGCAGACTTTCACTTCTGGGGTAGACAGGGAAGGGAGGAGCAACAGCGGTTGGTCTGGGGCACGCGCGTGTCCGATCCAGCGAGAGGCAGTTCGTGCTGGCAAGAAGCCCCACCCCTTAAAGGGCCCGCGTCCTCCGGAGCTGCAATCTGGCACTTAGAGCGCAGTACGGCCCTGGAAGGGAGGGGGAGAAGGGGACGGGTGCTACAGGCAACTGTGGAACGGGAGAGCTGCGATCTCCGAATCTTCGAAAAGACTGGAAGGCTCAACAAGAGCCCCGCCCCCCATGCCTCAGTTTCCCCTCAGGATCAGATGGAGGGGAATCCCGCCCAGCTCACTATCTCTCACTCCCCGCCCCCAGATCGCAGCCTAGGAGGACAGGGGCTACTTTGTGTCCCAAGGAAATTGGGCAGAGAGGAGACCACCCCTGGCCCACCCTCTGCCGGCCTCCAGGGCTCCTGTGCTGCTCTCCCGCCCCCGAAGCTCTCGAGCCTCCCAGCGCCTGCCCAGGCCGGGCTAGTGTGGCGGGGCGGGAGAAAGCTGACAGTCGAGCTGTGCCACTCAGCGTAGCTCTGTCTCCCACTCCGGCTCTAGCTGCCACTGTCCTCTCCAGTTCCCTCCCGGGTCGGCTTCCAGAACACGCTACCAAGGACAAGGCCGGGGTCGGAAGGACAGAGGACGCGCAGAGCGGCTGGGGGAGGGCAGCGCTCGAGCCTGGAGTCCGGAAACTCCGGCTTTGCATCTGTTTTGCATAACGTGCGAGTCTGATCCAGAGACTGAAATCGTCTGAGCCCCACGGAAAGGAAGACCTCCCTCCCTTCTCCCCCTTCCGAAATTTCTTTCCCCAGTCTTTCTCCCAAGGGCTTCCAAGATACCCCAGTCTCCGCCTCTCTCCCTGTCGGCGCCCCGAACCCTTGACTACTGCCCGGGGTCCAGGATGCCGACCCCTTTTCTCCAGGAGACAATACTCCAATTCTCTGGGAAGTGGAAGAAACCAAACCGGAGTTGGGGGGCGCTGGGACTCCAGGGGAGATTTCGGGGGGTCTGGAAGCAAAGGAGTAGCCCTCAGAGTATTTGGAGTCTCTTGCCCAAGAGCTTCGAGGTAGCCTCCTCTCCAAACACTTCCTGGACAAGGTTGCGGCTCTCAGAACTCCAGCTAGAGGAGTGAATTCCCAGTTTTACGCCCCCCCTCTCCGGAGGTGGGGTTGGCTAGGCCCGCCCCGTGATGTCACTCCCCCTACACGCCCTCTATCCCCCTCCCCCACCGCAGCTCCCAGTTTCCTTCTTCCCTCCCCTCTCCCCCCCCAGCTGGTTGCATTGAGTTGCCTGCACTGTTAGCTAGAGTTTTTTGGGTGCTACCAAAGAAACGACTTCCCCCACCGCCCATCACCCATGGGTGTCCGATTCCGAGCCGAGATGTCACTGGGAGTCTAGGAAAGTGTCCCCGTTCCAAGCAGGGTGGTGAGTAATTGCTGCCCCCCTTCCCATCCTGTACTAGGATGGAAGCCCCAGACATCAGAAGGGGGATGGGGTGGGAAGTCAGGAGCTGGAGGCTCCGATTTCTGCAGCTTGCTGAAAACTTTGATGACCAAATACAAGCAAGGAATACATTCTTCCCGGACCATTGCCCCCAAATGCAAACCCCGATTTAAATTCTGTCCCGATTCAAGGTACTCATTAGTTTGCCAACCTGTACAATGTACTGGCAAAGGGGAGAGAGGTGAGAGAATATCATCCTGAGTTGATCAAAAGGAATTTATGCTAAGACTTGGGGTGCCAGTGGGCAGGGTGCCCATTCAGACAGGAACAAGAAGGATGAGGGAGCTTAGAGCAACGGCACTGTTCTCTCCAACAACTCTATCCCAGGATCTATCCTAGGCAAGGCTCCAAAAAGCTATAAGGTCTGTAATTCTACTCTAGTCAGACTTTCTATGTCTTTGTTTCTCTGGGTGTCCAGAGGTCTCCCTTTTTCTCTGTCTCTCTGTGTGTCTCTCTCTTTCTCATCACTTTTTTTCCTTTATTAACCTTTTTTCTTTATTCAGCTGCTGTGAAGATGTTTAGGACCTCCCCCCACCACTACCATGAATCATTTTTCTTTACTTCCCCCCATTAACCTCCAACCTTTCTATACTGTGCAGAGTTGGGGGCTTAGCACAGATTGGATCTTTCTTCTAGAACTTGTTTCTGGAAGCTCTGATCAAAGCTAATAAAAAAAAATAAAAAATAAAACACCTTTTCCCCCACCCTCCCAAGAAAGACCTGAAGTCTAATTTTATCCCATCACTCATCAATCCCTCCCAAATTATCCAGGGCTTGCCAATAGGATCATAAAATCCACTTCATTCCCATAAATTTACAGATGAGTTTACTAAGTCCCACAGAAGTTGTGATCAAGGTTACCACAGGATTTTGTTTCACTGTTGCAAGAGAATTCAAGTCTAGAATCTCAGATTCCAAATCTAAGGCTAATTTATACCACACTGCCTACTCATGATGTTTTTTGCTCTATTCATTAGAACATCCCCAGCAGATTTGGGCACCTCCATCCCAGCAGAAGTGGGCATCCCCATTCCAGAGAACTGGGTTGGAGCTTCAGACTATCAAGACATCCCTCAGGGCCCTCCGAGTTGCCAAGGCCACCCAGGGGTTTCTCTGAACAGATCTCGCTCCTCCTTACAGGTTGTCCAACCCCCTCAAACTTTTGTGGATAAACAGAAGAGCTGGTCACCTTGGCCATGGATCAGGCTCCACCCTCCTTGACTGTGACCTCAGACCCCAGACTCTTTAATCAGCAACTCCCAGAGCCTCCAGAACCACAATGTGTCTTGGAGCCTCGAGACAACCCTGAGCTAGGTCCTGCACTGGCCTGTGCTCTCTGCTGTTTCTTTGGAGTCATCTATTGTTGCTTTGGTGAGGAAGATAGGGACAAGGCCAAAGCTGGCATCCTGGGTGGGGAGCTGCCACAATCTGCCAGCCTCTCGACATCGATATCTTTCTCTTTCAGCACCACACTAATGTACGAAACTAATATAGTAATCACAATTCATAACACCTTCTCTTCTCCGCTTTTCTGCTTCACAAACAGTTTTCTTCTGCCTTTCCCAGTATTTCTCATCCTTCTGGCTGTTGTCCACCTCTGTTGTCCACAGCATCCTCTCTTTCCTTATCACTGTTCCACACTAAACGGAATTCCCTTTCTGTCTTCTAAGGGAGGGTCCCCTCTTTCCCTCCTCAGTTCTTCCCCTTTTATGCCCACTCCTCTCAGCAAGGCTTCCATCCCATTATTTGCCTCTTCTCCCTGTTCCTGAGTCTGTAAACACCCTCTTCTGCCTCCCTCCCCCTATGCCTCCAAGTTTTGCCCATCCCCTCCTCCTCAAAGCCCTGATCCTCCCATTCCTTCTTGATGTTTTCCCGCTTTGACTGCTCCCTGTTTTCTCTCAAGCTCCTAATGCTCAGCCCCTTGGGGTGTACCCTGATAGCTGGTGTCTCCCCCCTCCAGGCTACCGATGCTTCAAGGCAGTGATGTTCCTGTCTGGGCTGCTCTCGGGGGCCCTGGTAATCTTCTTATTGTGCCACAAGGAGCGGGTGCTGGAGACACAACTGAGCCTGGAGGTGAGCGCGGGCATCGCGCTGGGCATTGGTCTCCTCTGTGGGCTGGTCACCATGCTGGTCCGAAGCGTGGGACTCTTCCTGACAGGCCTCCTGCTAGGCTTGACCCTGGGGGCAGGCGCCCTCCTGGGCACTGAGCCCATCTACCAACCACCCTCAGCTTGGGTACCAACAGGGGGTCTGGTGGGACTGGCACTTCTAGGTGCCCTGCTTACCCTGCGCTGGCCCCGACCTTTCACCATGTTAGGCACAGCCTTCCTGGGGGCAGCTGTACTGGTGGGCTGTGCTGACTACTTTCTGGAAGGGCTGGCACTAGGTGGGCGTCTGGGTCAGCGGCTTCAGGCATTGCCTGCCCTGCCTCCACTCTGCTGGTACAGCTGGGCCCTGCTGGGTGCCTGGCCTGCCCTGGGGGCACTTGGGGCCCTTGCTCAGTGGAGACTCACAGCCGAGGAACACAGAAGCCACAATGATGGTAAGTTAGACTCTTGATACTGACACTGTACCTCTCTCCTCCCATTCTCCTCTACTACCTTATTCCTGACCTCAAATACCTGGTTTAGGGTGAGGGAGGAAATAAATACATATATTTGGGAAGGATGCATGGGACTATCTGACCTGGTGAAGGCAGCTCCCAAAGGTCATCAGGGGACAAAATGAAAGGTATTACTGATGCTTGGCAGTGAGAGTAGAAGTGTAGATTTTGTTAGAAGTCCTAAAAGTTAGTTAGGACTTTAGAAAAGAGAAATAGGGAAAGTTATCATTATTGGGGGATTATCCTATATGAAAAGATTTTATAGGAAGTAAAGGAAGATCACAGAGAAGAGAGAACAGAAGGAGAAATCTAAAAGGAAGGAAATCTCAGAGGAAAGTTGATGAGTAGTTCATCCTGGGACTAATTGAAGCATGTAGGTTAAATGGATATGGAAGTAAAGTGGGAATCTCCCTGAAGTACTGGGGATTGGGTTTGGAATGGATTTGAAAAGATCCTAACTTAGTCCCTATTTCCTCCAAAGCAGTATTGAGTCATCGTCTGAAGGGCCTCCAGCTTCTTAGGATCCGCCAGCAGGAGGCCAAGTGGCAGCAAAATTCTGGGGCAGCAGCCAGTGAGGGGAGCTACCATCGCCAGGTCCCACACCGAGCCCGGAGTCCAGCTGACAGCCTGGCACCCGTAAGTGGGCAGGGAGGTGGGAGGAGAAAATAGGAAGAGCCAGGCTGTCTGACCTCGGCCCTTCTCTCCCTTCCCCACTTCTTCTTCTTGGTCTGACTTACCCTACAGAGCTATCTTCAGAGTCTCCGGGATCGACAGCTGGGGCCAAGCACTGTGGGTACTCCCCATCATGCCATCCTGGACGTAGACTCTGACTGTGGTTCCACTGTGCCCCTCACCACACCCGCTTGCTCCAACCAAACCTGAGCCTGTATACACACACACACACACACACACACACACACACACACACACACACACACAC
>JAJPUD010016010.1:0-20707 GCA_023553655.1 Myrmecobius fasciatus | reverse complement strand
CACACACACACACACACACACACACACACACACACACACACACACACGCCTTAAAGAGAAGGTTCAGAGCACCAGGTGGGCAAGGCTTGGGCAAAAGAGGTAGAATTTTCTACCAATAAAAATATATGGAAATGCATATTTCCTCTGGGGGTGGAGGGAAAGGGCATGAAATGTAGTCTAGCCCAACCCTGAAGGAGAATGTACCAGGGTGGAGCTGGGGACAGCTGGAGGAATACTGAAGGAGAAAGGGGGTAGAAGAACCGAATTTTCACCTCTGCTCAAACTACAGGGATGGTCCTGGAATTCCTAGAATTCTCTGTCACCCCTAAAATTCAATACTACTGCACCCAACCATGACCCCAACCCTGGAAGGACCCTTCTACAATTTAACTTCCTTTTGTACCACCCAAATCCTGTGCCCAAAATGGGAATATGGGGTAAAAATTTTTGAAGATCCTATGAAAAATCAGGGAATCTCTAAAAACAAATACAACTCCTTTCTGGGAAGAAAGGGAAAGATCCCTTTTGGTTCCCTCTGACTCCTCTAGTCTCAGGCTAATGAAGGGAGTGGGTTATAACCCTCAGTATTCTTTTCTCCCCCATACTTCCAGTGCCTGAGCCCCATTCCTACCTCATTTGGGGGCTCTGTCCTCCCTGGTGCTTCCCCATTTCCCTTCTCTCCTCCTTGTATATGCTGGGTCAGAGTCCACTTAGACTCTTCCCCTTGCTGGCTTCTTATGAAGAGAAAGCAGCAGTTCTGGGAGAGCTGCAAGAAGTATGAGTGGAAAAATGGGAGACTGACAGATGCCAGCACCCTCTCAGCCTCTCAGCTTGCTAGGACACTAACATGCTAACTGCACCTCCACTCCAGCCACTAATCCTGTCCTAATATTTCCAGTCTGTTCTAGTGTCCATAAACTTCCTCTCATGATGTAAAGGAATACAAATGGATACCAGGGCAAAGGGAGGGGGGAGATATTGATGGTATGTAAATAAAATGACATTGAAGATTGAACCAGGTCCTCCAGACTTTCCCTATTTCCTCTTTTTCCCTAAAATGGAATTATTTCCATCTAATTCAACAAAGATTTACTAAATGTCAGTTAGGTACAAGACACTGTTCTAAAGGAAAAACAATTGCTACTTAGAGATCTGAGGTTTTATTTGTGTAAGGAATTCCTTCTACTAATGCAGATAAGCAGCCCATCTATTGAGAATCCAGAGTTCCCTGGGCCATTCATGGGTCAAATGAAATACCCAGGTTACCACTGCATGTATGTGTCTAAGGTAAGACTAGGCAGGATTCTGGGCCAAGGCTAAGCCTCCACTACACCAAGATGCCTCTGAAACCTTGTAGGAAAGTTTAGGTCTTATGTTCTGATCCTCAGCTCTACAAGACCCATCAATTCCGTTTTAGTAGATCTATCATTTTTCTGAGAGAACTTTGCAGATTTTTGCTTAATGAATGTTTCCACTTTTTTTTTAAATTCCCTTCCCCACTTAACCTCTATAAAATTCTTAGGAAAAAAAAACCTCCTTAAAACAAAATTTGAAAACATACTCATTATCTTTAAAATATTTAGTAATATTATGGGTTAAAAAAATATCACTTGGAAGTGATAAGCTCTGAGGAATTAGAATTAGTTCATTTGAGTAGAAATTACAAGTGATCCCAATTATGGATGACAGTTTATTGACAAAAATAAATATATCCAACCAAATAACCAATACCAATCACAGGTATTCTCACCTGAAAACTGAATTATGGATGTCAAAAGTTTGCATGGTGAACATAGAAACAGTGCAAAGAATTAATGCTCTCAAAGGACACTTTTCTTCAAGGTAGGCTGACCTGAAAAATTGCTCTCTTCTATTTCTACTTCTCCATATTTCCTTCTAAATATCTGGAACCAATCATTAGAATCAGAGGCATGCTGACAAACTTGATCCTCCTGCAGACCATTCTTATCTAACTTATTTTGGGTCTTCTGGACCCAGGGGAGTAGATCCTAGCTTCCTTACACTTAAAATTAGCATCCAGTTTTAAGAGTTGTATCACTTAAATTAATAGCCTATTCTTACATTCCTTTCTTCCTTAGCCCAGTGCCTAGAGTTTAATAAATGTTTGATCTGGATTCTTTCATCAGCAAACATACTTCAACAAGCATCTATTTTGAAAAGCACACAGGTGCTTAGGTGGATAAAAACTTAAATAAGACTTAGTCCTTGCCCTCCAGGGGTTTACAATCTAGTAGGAATAATAAGACATTTACAACAATAATTTTTATAAATTAGTGTATGATCAGTGCATAAAAGAAACACACGTGTGGTGAAAGAGAAATCACATCTCCCAGGGAGAGCTGTTTTATCATTTGGTCACTAAATCATATTAACTTCACTTTCAAAAGGTGACATTTTTTTGTCTTAGACCCAAATTTTTTAGGAATATTTCATTTGAACTCTTTAAGGCTATGCATTGATTATAGCAAGAATTATAAAGAAAACTTAATTATACCAAGCTCTAGAAACATTTTTTGGTCCCAGTTGGCAAACCTCTCTTTCCCTCTACTTCTAATCCTAAAGACACATTCTGTGTATGGTCAACAGTTGAAATTAGAGATGATGGCCCCTTACATACAGAGCTGCCCTTTGGCAAGAAGTTAACTGATGCTGTCCTAGATGAGGGAAAAGTTGTGCATAGTCAAGGAGTGATTAATGTTAGAAAAGAAAAAGTAGCCCTGCCAAGGTGGGAAAGGTGTAGTGACCATCCAGGAAGGCTAGATGCATTAAGTCAAGGCAAGTCTCTAACCCAAGGGTAAAATGCCACTGCCAGGACAAGAGGTAGGTTGTCCATCACTGATGGTACTGTCCCTGGCAGGGTACTGAAGTAGGGTCAATTCCTACTCCTGAGCAAAGGTGGTAGTGGTAAGAAATGAAGAGGAGTTATCTGAGACTGAGAGAGATATGGTCCTACTTGTGGCTCAGTGGGCAGTTGTTTGTTAGGGTAGAGCTGGTAGTTGAGGTTGGGATACACCCATGGTTGGGGGAAGACAGTGCATCCAGTTCTGAGAAGTGTCCTTGGGAAAGCCTTTCTCCACTCTGAGCTGCTGGTTCAGGCGCCAGTACTTTTTACCCTTAAAGAAGTAGACTTTGCCATCCTGCCAACTCAAGGCTGCAGAAGGCTTGTCCGGCACCCCAGTGAACAGCTTTCCTATCGGCTTGGGGTATCGGCTGAAGTCATTCACTGCCAATTCATCCCACTGCCAATACCCAGAGCCCTGAGGATAAAAGAAAAAAAGTGTCAAGGATTTTCTGCAGCACCTATGTAGTTCTCCTTTCCAGAGCAGTGGCCCCTACCCTTAAAATGTCTTTAGAAGGATGCCATATTTCCACTGGAAAAGACCATCCTCACCATCATCACCATTCTTAAAGGGAATGCCAATTCCTTTTATGGGCAAAGCACAGCCCTAAAGGAAAAACAGTCCCTCCCATTAAGACACTTATACTTTTACAAAGTTAAAGACTTTGTACCTTGAAGAGGAAAACTTTCTGGTTGAGGGGCCAATACAGAGCTGCATCCAAGTTGGGTCCCACGTCTCTTAGCCGCTTAGGGAAGCCAGGGACCAGTTTGAAGCCCATATAGCGCCAGATCATATTGCCTAAAGAGATTAGGGGGAGAGAGGAAAAGTAAGGTCTTCAGTATGTCTTTATCCCTTCCTTTCACAATTTTTCTTCTTAAATTTTCCAGGGACTCAGAGGGAGAATCTAGTAGAATCAGGAAGGCCTGGGTTCAAGTACTACCCCAGACAAAAACTAGCATTATGATCTTAAGGCACTAAACCTCACAATGCCCCCTGGTAACTCTTTAAGACTGTAGTTAAAAATTACAGAAGAGGTACTACTATGCAACAGTGAAAGGAGTTTTCCATACTGGGACTCCCTATGCCAAGAAAACCATAGATCTGGCTCCTCCCTTCCTTCCCCCCCACCCCTGAAAAGCCCAAAGGCCAAATCTTTTTCCTCTTAAAATAGACTTTGTTCCCTTTTTTTAAAGACACCTTATTCCTTCCTCACCCTTAAAGAAGTGGATCCATTTTGTACGGGGAGAGTAGACAGCAGCATCCAGGTTCCCTGGGAGCCCCTTCCACAAAGACGCCACATGGAAAAGGGGTCCCAGTCTGGAACCAGTCACCGTCCATACATAGTCTCCTTTGAAGGCATATGTCTTTCCATAAGGGCCTGGAGAAGGGATGATGGGTGAAAGTCAAAAAGCAAAACCAGGTTTAGGCCACACACACACATACATATATACACACCCCCACATCCTCTCACAAGAAGTCCTATCTGAAGTTCAAAGTTTATTTCAAAACAAGTGAGAGGTAGTCTGTAGATAATGGAAAGGCTGCCAGACTCAGAGCCAGGAAACCCTGGAGCCTGGCAAGATCACATTCTGCAATGTTTAGACACATACTCTCCAAGTCATTTCACTTATCAGTGTCCAGACCTCTCTGGGACAATGTTACATTTGAACAACAGATCCATAGCAGTGAAGGGAATTTTCACACCAGAAATCCCGTACACAGATGAAATCACAAGTCAGAACGTTCCCTCCCCACCCCTTCCATATGTGTTCATTCTAGAGGCATGGAGTTCTGCCTTCCAAGGCAGCCCAGAATCATTCCCATTTTTCCAGTCCTTAGGGCTAGATGATCTAAACCATTTTAGTGAACTTCACCCTCAAAGGGAGGAGCTTACCCAGCATCATGGCATCCAGCTCTCCACTGCAGGGGTCAGGCATGGCTCCGGGCACTGTGGGCCCTGGAGTTACAATGGAAACTTCATTCCCTTCCTCCTCCATCTCCTCCTCCTCCTCTCCACTGGGAGGGATCCTCTTGCCTACAAGTTAAATACACATCAGGGCCCGAGGAAAGGCATTTAAGATACCTCATGTGAGATGCAAACTTCCCAGGACCTCCCCCCATCACTTCCTTAGAGATCCTGGGAAAGGATAAAAAGTCCATTTTGGCTTCCAGTAGAACAAAAACAAGGAAAGTTTAATGGCTTTTGGGTGCCAGGAAATGGGAAAAAGTAAAGTAACTAAAATACTCTCTATTCCCAATGAAGAAATTGAGGCTCTGGACCTAGGACTGCAGCCACAAGGTTAAAGCCAAAGGAAAGGTATGTCACTCCTAGAAACATCTCACTATTAAAGAGAGTCCGGGGGGTGTGGTGTGAGAAAAGAGTATTCACTGAAATAGGACACTTGGAGAAGCAAACACTTGGGGGTGAAGAGGAGAGACTTACCATAGAGGGCCTGAATCCCTGCTACATCATCAGGATGAAGCTGAAAGTGGGGTCGGAAGCCAGAATAAACAGGGGCCATGAGGGCCTGTGGGTATCGGGAATGGCCCAGTCCTAGTGCATGGCCCAGCTCATGAGCTGCAATGATGCGAAGATTCACCCCCATTTTGGTCCCTTCTGTCCATTTCTCTGATTCATCAAAGTGCACACTGCCTGACTCAGGGATGTCAGCATGGGCTAAGACTTTTCCTGGGCACAGAGCATTGAGAAAGGGGGATTTAGTAACTGCTGATTTTAAATATGTAACTGCCCTCCAGTCACTTTATTCTCATTTCTCCATCCCTCCAAGATCTTCTAGTTAGTCCCCAAATCTTGTTTATGATCTCCATCCCCATCCCAAACCTCAAAAGTCTCCTCTGGGAAGGAGTCATGGATCAAAGGATGTGGAGCTGGAGTCTGTGTAGCCTTCAAATCCGGTCTCTCTATTTTCAAGACAAAGAAACCATGGGTCCAAGTGGACCCAGGTAGCAGGGTATTTATATAACAACTACTATTTGCCAGGTACTGTATTAAGTGCATTGCAAAATATCTCATTAGATCATCACACAACCCTAGAAGGTAAGTGTTATTACTACCTTCATTTTATAGGTGATGAAAGTGAGGCAAACAGAAGTTCAGTCTCACAACCATAATCTGAGGCCCGATTTGTCCTCTGGGTTTCCTGATTTAAGGCTCAGCACCCAACATACAGCGCCACCCAGAGGCCCCAACAGGTAGTACATGGGGGAGCCAAGAGTTCAATCCAATCCATCTAACTCCAAACCTAGAGATCTTTCCACAATGCTATCCTGTGTCTAGAAAAGAAAGGAGGAATCAATCAGTAAATATCCATTAAGCTCTAACTATATGTCAGGCACTGTGCCAAGTGGCGAGGATACAGAAAAGAGGCAAAATACAGTTCTTTCCTCAAGAAGTTTGCAGATAAGAAAGCTCAATGGGAATGTAGAAGAGGAGCCCAAGTTCTAAAAAAAGCTTTGGGAAGCTGTCAAAATGGAAGAGAGGCAATCAGGGGAGGAAGCAATGCACACAAATGTAGTAAGGAGTTCATAGACTAAGCCAGTACTTAATAAAATCAGTTCTTTATTTGAAATATAAGTACAATGAATGCAACAATCTCTACTAGCAAACAGTTTGTATTCGAAAACAGCATACAACAAGGAGAAAAATAGAAATATAGACATATATATTCATTTGTACAGAAAAATAGGAATAAATACAAGGTGACTTGAGAGGGAGGGCACAAGTAGTTGAGAATCAAGAAGGACTTCATGTCGAAGTCTCTACATCGACATCTCTAGAAGACAGAAATGAAGAAAGAAGGCATTCCAGGCATGGGAGGTTAGCTAATCCAAAGGAAGGGAGAAGGGGAGGGCATGACGTGTGAAAAACAGAACGAAAACCATTTGGCTGGATCACAGAGACTGAGACAGGAAAAAGTGTCTTTCCATTGAATATGGAAAGATAGGGCCAAATTGTAATTGTCCTTAAAAGGCTCTGAAGAAAGAAGTTTATATTTTATTTTAGAGGCATTTAAAATAGAGTTTACTTAGTAGGAGAAGGACCTGACCCCAGGCAAGCCTTTTAACCATTCTGTTCCTGTTTCATCTCCTATAAACTGGATATAATATTAGCAGCTATCTCCTAAAGTTGTTATGAGGATGAAATTAGGTAATATTTGTAACATGAATAAATTCTAGCTGTTATTATTACAGTATATTTAGCAAAAACTGGGAAACTGGAAAGGGGTATGTTTGAAAGGAAAGATAATAGTTTTGTTTTGGACATGTTTAGTTTGAAATATTTCCAGCATATCCAGTTTGAAATGTCTTATAAGTAATTGGTGATATGGGACTGAAGTTCAAGAGGGAGACTAAAACTGAATATATTTATCTGGAAATCAATATTAAACTCATGAAAACTGATAAGATAACCAACTAAGAATAGAGAGAGAAAAGAAGGGAGCCTAGGACAGAACCTAGAATACTCCCAGTTAGGAGTTGTGTGACCTAGGTCCTGCCAAGGAGACTGAGAAAGAACAGTCAAACATGTAGGAGGAGAACCAGATAAGGAAGAGACAGGTGAGTGAGGGGCGGAGAGAGAGGGGGGAGAGAGAGAGAGAGAGAGAGAGAGAGAGAGAGAGAGAGAGAGAGAGAGAGAGAGAGAGAGAGAGAGAGAGAGAGAGGATTAAGTACGTTTCATGTGCCTGGCACTGCAATAAACTGTGGAAGGTAATGTCACAAAAACCCAGAGAAGAGAGGATGGTCCACAGTGTCGAATGGAGCAGACAAAATGAGAAGAATGAGGACTTAAAAAAAAAAAGACTATCGGATTTGGTAAATAATATTGGTAACTATAAAGAAACAGTTTCTGATGAGGTCTGTGACCTCATCAATGCAAAGGATTGGGGAGTGAGAGAAGAGAAAGTAGAGGCAATAAATGTAGAAAGCTTTTTTTATGAGTTTGGCTAAAAGGGGAGAAGAGATATAGGATAATAGTTTAGATGGGATGGTAGGGCCTAGTGAAGGGTTTTTTTAAGGCTAGGATAGATTTGGGCATGCTTGAAGACAGGGAAAGAACTAATAGACAGGAAGAGGTTGAAGAATACAAAGAAAGAAGGAGAATGATCAAATTCACAATGCTGAAAATGAGAAGGGACGAGATCAAAGACACAGGGACTTACCAGGTCCATCAAAACCTTGTGAGCAATGGGGGCTGTGTCGGCCATGGAAGGAGAGACGGATATCTGCCCAGCCTGCCCGAACCTCTCGAAAGCTCAGGGAGGCCACCCTGCTCCAGTATCTGAAGGCAGTATGCAGGGCTGTCTTAGCAATGTGGACTGGGAGGGTAGATGGCCAATTCAAAATACGGAATGTTAGATGCCTCTTCCTCCACCGACCTGGGAGGTTGGATATGAATCAGAAATCAACTGTTCTTACCAATCCAGAAAGGGATGGAGATAAAAAAAAAACCCAAGCCTGTGTGTCCTCTCAGAGTCAACTCAGGACCATTTTGCGCTTAGTTGTCTGTCCATCTCTCCCCATCCCTGTAACTTACAATGTTCCTCACTCTACCTTCCACATTCCCTTCTGAACTTCAACCCTCACCTAAAAGTAAATATTTTTGGGTCTTCTGGTTGAAAGGATCCTCCAGGCCACAGCGGGGCTGCCCCATTCGTGCCCTTGTTACCCAATCCAACTCCCCAGAGACTGGCAGCTCTGAAGCTTCCTGAAAGGACCTGGAGAAAAAAGAGAGAAACCCATTGGGGTAAGGATGATATGGTTGACAATATTATGCTACTTGCTGCTTGAGACAGTGTTATCCAATATAGAAAGTTTGAGGAGCATTGCATTTTTGTTTTGTTTTGTTTTTTGCCTCTAGTCCACACAGTTGGGAGTTGAGGAAGAGATTCTTTTCTATGTCCTTTAAAAAAAGGAAATGTTCAGTCTCCTAAAATAGACTCCATTTCCAGCTCTCTCTGACTTTGGTAAAATTCCCCTTTATGTCTAAGCAAATTTCTTTTCTCTAAAGCCATAGCCTCTTCACCTTATTTTTTCATCTAGATTAACCCTCCTCTAAAGATTCTCCTAGGAGAGTTGCCAGCCATAGGCAATATTCTCTTCTGGATCATTCTCTTCCTCCTCAGATCTGTACTCTTCCTCCTCCTCCTCTTCCTCACCTTACTTCCAGAACTGAATTTGTACCAAAATCTAACTGGAACTGGGAAAAAGATGAGGAACTGGGTAGCTGAAGGTCATCGAAGAGTCAGCACAGAGAGATTTTTAAAAAGAGCTGGATGGGAGGCAGAGGAAATGGATTCCAATCTTGACCATGCTGCTTTCAGAGATAACCTTAGAGCATGTTCTCTGCACTTCAATTCTGGACGTCCTTACTTTTAAAAATGAAGAAGGAGGTTGAACTGGATAATCCTTTAAATTCTTTTGAACTGTGAAAGGCTGTGATTTTGATACTCTGGAATACTTGTTAAGGTTCTGGATTGAACTCCATCCCCTTTAAAGTTTTGGGTTTTTTTTCCCTAATCTTTAATTCTATGGATTAGTCAATGAGTAAATATTTCTTGACATGGACTGGGTGAAAGTGAATGAACTCAGGTACTGCTAAACCCAGAATGGAATCAAAAGAAGAAATGGGACTGTGCTGCATTAAGAAACCTGCATCTTTTTCTCTTCCTCTTCCTTCCTCCCTTCCACTTTGTCCTTCCCCTCTCTCCCTTCCTCTTTCTGTGTGTGTGTGTGTGTATGTGTCTCGTGCTCTTTCTCTCTCTCTCTCTCTCTCTCTCTCTCTCTCTCTCTCTCTCTCTCTGTTTCTCACGTGTGGGCTTTGTATCTATCTCTCTTTTGGCAGTTGTTAGGTGGCATGCAATGGATAGAGCACTGGGCCTGGAGTCAGGATGATCAGAGTGCAAATTTGGCCTCAGATACTTACTATCTTAATTTTTATTATTACGAGTCACTTAATTTTTGCCTGCCTCAGTTTCCTCAACTGTAAAATGGGGATAATAATCATATTTACATCACAAAGTTGTTGTGAAAATCAAATAAGGTAGCATCTATAAAGTGCTTAGAACAGTGCTTGACACATTCACTCTTATTGTTCTTATCTCCTTCCTCATCCATGTATCTATCATTTATTTATCTATACATATGTATGTAGGTATATATACACACATATATATACATACATACTACATATAGAGTGATACATAAATAGATAGATAATTTTCCCATATATTTAACACCAATATTCTTCCTCAGTGTTCTATTGCTGAGGAATCATAGCATGCTACTTTGCCAACACCAAGTGTTTCCATTCTTGACCTCTTACCTTACTGCTTCTGTCACCTCTTCTGGCTCAAAACCATCTGTCATTCTTTCCAGAGGCTTCTGAAGATATCCATACTTTACAAGGTAATCCTAAGAAGGACAGCAATAAGGAATGGATCTGCAATTTTAATGGTGAAGGGAATTCCCAATTAAGGAAAATCCTTTTATTTCCCCTGAAATTTACAGCATAAGAGCCTGGGCATCTTCTGACTGATCAAACAAAATCCATAGGGAAATAAAAAAGGAGGGATGGAGAAAACTATACGGCAGAGGGGGAGAGGAAAGAAAGAAGAGAAGAGCAAATCAAGATTAGCAAGAGGATAGAACAGTGGCAAAAGGGAAGATTAGAAAGAAAGATTAGATTAGAAAGGAGGTGAGAAATAGGGAGTAAATGGGAAGTTTTGGGCAAGCACTACCCCAATTCTGCTTCTCTGCAAAACCCAGGGTCTTCCCCTTACCATTAACTGACACTCACCAGAGCCTCCTCCTCATCCACTAGTTTCACAGACTTTCCTGCCACCATTATGAGAAGGAGACATCCCAGCCACAGAAGCTCCCACTTCATGATCCTATCAGAGATTGAGAACACCAAATCCAGGGAGAGTATCTGTCTACTGCAGCTGAAATCCCTGAAAAACAGGCTGAATCTCCCAGAGATCTCCCAGAACTTTCAGTCCCCCGCCTTTGCCTCTAGTCCCTCTTTATAATATTTTAGCTGGGACTATGGAGGGAGAGGGGGGCAGAAGAGGGAGGTGACTCAGTCTAGAAAGGAGATATGTTGCAACTATTCCTTTTAACTCTTGCCCTACTGGGCAGAAAAAGCCTTTTCCGAAGATCTCTTGCATCTATACAGTCAGAAAGAGGAAGCCAAATATCTGAATCTAAGCTAATCAAGGAAGATTGCTCTGATGGTGGTAATCTGGGAAGTGTATGAATTGGTCATCAGGGTTAGGTAACTCTAGGGAAAAGGTTGTTTACCTGGAGTTGAGTCATTCTTAGACCCCCATCTAACCCTAACCCCAACCTACTTTGTCAGACATCTTCATGAAGATTATTTAACCTCTTAGCATTCACAGAACTGTCTAGTTCTCCCTCTTAACTGTTCAGTAAGAGGCAAATTATAACTAAGAGGCACAGTGTAGCTGAAGGGTTTGATTTAAGGCAATTTGTAATGTCTGGAAGAGTCACTTCCTCACTCCTCAGTGTTATAACTTCTGCTAATTCACTGGACCCAATACAGATTAGTGTGGCAAAAAAATGTCCCTGAACTTGGAGCCAGGAAAAAATGTACATTGAGTGCTTTATAAACGTTAAAATCACTATAAAATGTCAACTATTACATCTCTTAATACTTAGGTGGGAGTGAGAGATAAAGGATAAGTGAAAGATACTAGGAAGAATATGATATACACACATGAATAGTCAGTCAATCAGATAAACATTTATTAGTGCCAAATATGTGCCAGGCATTGTGCTAAATGTTGAAGATATAAACAGAATCAAAAGATGGTCTTTGACCTCAAGAAATTCACAGCCTAATAGGGGAGACAGCATACAAACAACTACTGACAATAAGAGAGATGTAAGATAAACTGGAAATAAAGGAAGGCATTTGGGAAGCTTATAAAGAATACGTTCTAAGTGCCAAGTGATTGGAATAAACATAAACTCTGGTGAGTTCAGTGAAGAGAAAGAAAGGAGAGCCCTTCAGGTGGAGCTCATTAGGGAAGGTTTCATGGAAAAAAGATGGTCATTGAATTGGCCTGGAGATGTGGGAACAGGAGAGGAAAAAGTAAGAAATTTCTGATGTGAAAAACATTATCTCAACAACAGCTTGAAATTAAGAAAGTACAAAACATTTGGGAGTAAAGCAAAGAGACAGCTTTTGTAAGGGAAGAGTGGAGATCCAGCTGGTAAGAAAGGTGAAGAGCAGACTAAGAAAGGCATTGAATGTCAGGCTAATAAATGTATCAAATAATGATAGCATACCTTGATTAAATTTGTTATTTTTATTAACAATTGTAAGATGCTATATAAATTTGATGCCTTGTGAACATTTTAAAACATTTATTTTTACATTATCTCATCTGATCCTCCTAAACAGCTTAATGAGGTAGATAATGTAAGTGTATAACTCATTTCTACAAATAAGGGAACTGAGACTCAGAATAATTAAGTGATTTGTCCAAAGCATACATAGAACTAGAATTAAGTCCTTCTGATCCTGATCTTTCTACCTGAAATTTCTCTATTTCAATAGGACCTCCTAGAGACATCTTAAACCCTAGGAATAAGGGTTGGGTTATTTTGTGGAAGTTTTCACCAGTACCTAGTTCTGACTTTTCTTCCCAGTTCTGAGATATAGAAAGAAAATTCCTATAAAATATGAACTTTGTAATGGGAAGAAGGGAAGCTTCTGATTCATCTGCCTCTGCATATATCCTTGTATTCTTGATTCATCCAGCACCCAGCACCCAGTTGAGAAACAAATGTTCTGAGTCACAAATATATATATCCCAATGGTGGCCAAAAAAAAGTACAGAGAACAAATGACAGATCCTTAAGAGAGACTCATGATCCCAAATCATACTACCTCATTCCCCTAAAGACAACCTGCCCAATACAGGGAGGGAACAAGGAGGGAGAGAAGGAATCAGTTGCATTCTGACCTCCTAAATATCCTTCCCTGTAGTCTGATCTAGAAGTATTATCCAGCAGTCTTTGAGCCCTAACCCTAACCCTCACCTAGAAGTATAGTTTCCCTAGGGCATTAGATGGGAACAGTGAAAGAAGCTAGGGGCTAGATAAACATATTAAGGAAATGTAAATGAGTCGAAAATGATCTGTCCATTGAAGCACTGGTTATATAAAGGAGATGACTAAAATGACTGGGATTTCCAGGAAAGCAAGATGGAGTACTGATTTCCTCAGATGGCTCTGCAGGAGAGAACCACAATGATGGACTTGGGAACTAGGGACATTTGATTAAAGGACCCCCATCAACAGTCAAACATGATGTGCTTTTTGATTATTTGGGTCCCTGTGCCTCAAGTTTGGGAGTCAGCAAAGACATACAGGAATAATGAATGCCTTTAAAGGAAACATGATGACTCACTTCTCCATGACCACATACTGTACTGGTTCTGTCTCCCATGGCCAACAAGACACAGGCTTATTCCTTCAAAAATTTGACATCTGTACTAGGAATTGAGATTAGGGTCAAAGCAGAGAATGGAGGATGTGATCATAGGGTGTCCAAAAATCCCACCAACACAGTTCCATGAGGCCTGATTCCCCCAATGATGCAAGTTTCCTTCTCTGCCCCAGATAGGATGAGGAGGGGGAGAAGGAAAAGGTTATATTTCCCAGAGTACTTTCCAATAATTAGAAAGACATGAGAAGCAGGATGGTGACATGAAAAGTTCTCTACATCAATAGAAATCCAAGTTCAAAACGCTACTCCCAGACTTACTAGCTAAATGACCATGAGTAAGGTATAGAATTTTAATTTCCACATTTGTAAAATGGAAACAAAATGCTAGTTGCACCAACTTCACAGGACTATGTAGGGAATAAAATATAATAGAAAACACTTGATAAACTCTAAAGAAGATTGGGAACAAAGTGAAGTCCATGTCTTCCTCAGAGATTTCTCAACTAAAAAGAAATTAAAAACCTTTCCTCTGCCTGATCCCCCTTTCTTTATCTTTGACACACTCTTCTTGCCTAAAAAAAAATAGCAGTAAGTTGAGAAAGGTCTTGGTAATCAGTGGAGGCAGAGGAAGAAATGGCCCAACCCCCCAAAAGACTGCACATCTCTGAGTACAGAAAGGACTAGGCCCAAGGCAGGACACAGGAAATGAGACACCAGGCCCTCATTAAGTCAGAGCCAGCCTAGGGGGTTACTCTGGATGTGAGGGAGGGAAATAGTTCTTTTCTTCAATATTCTTCTCAGAACTTTGACCAGATTGAGCTTAGAAGGGGCTTTCCTTTTCTGGGTATGTATGGCTGTTAGCCACCTCTGTTGCCCTAGAAACCTCTATTTTTTTTGGAGGGAAATACCCCCCCTCCCCATTTAATTAGTCACGAGTTTCCTAGAAGCAGTATGGGAAGTGCCTGCCAGGGCTATACACACAGCTGGAACTCATTAGACAGAATATTTGGAAGATGGATGAAAGGGCTGAGCCAAGACATTCAGTTCCTATGATTTTACAAAGGCTTCTTCCATATTCAGCATAGGAAAGGATGAAACTTCCTGCAGGTCTGCTGGTGTTTCCAAGATGCCTTCCCTGGGAGGAGGAAGGCCTGCAGACTCATAGCCTCTCTTTCCTGATCCATAGATAAGAACCAATTTCTGAGAAAAGCAAAGAAATAAACTAGGAATAGAGCAAGTGCATAGGGAAATTTTTTTATCTAGTATTATCTAAGAAGTATGTATATATCTAGGTCTGGATTTTGAAAAAATAGGCAATATGGGGTAGAAAAAATAAAACAAAAACCAATGAGTATAGACATGTAGACCTACCTTCACATACTAGTTTTGCTATCTGCTACCTGTATGAGCTTGAGGAAGTCACAAGTTAACCTTTCTGGACTTCATTTTTCTCATTTATAGAATAAGGGAATTGGACCACTTGGTCTAAATAATCCTAATATATTTAGGATTAAGTAGTCCTGAATATTATCCTTTGATCCTTCTTAAGACTGGTCAATGCAATGACCAACCTTGATTCCAAAAGAATAATAATGAATCATGCTACCCACCACCAAACTGAGAAGTGATAGATTCAAGATGCAAAATAAGTTCTACATTTTCCAAAACAGCTAATGTAGGAATTTGCCTTGCTTGCTTATATGTATTTGTTACAAGGACTGAGTTTTGTTCTTTCAATTTAGGGAGTAGAGTGAGAAGAAGAGAGTGCTAGAGAAAAGTGGCCAAAAAAAAAAGAAAGAAAGAAAGAAAGAAAGGATTATTGATACATTTTAATGCACAGAAGAGAGTAGAAGCAAGCGTCAAAAGAAGAGCAGAAAAGCTGTATAGCTTTGAAAGACACATGTTGAATTTATTATATATTTTAAAAGAAAGCAAATTATATAATAAAGGCTTGAACTTTATGTACTTTCCCCTTTTTCTGATCTATTAAGTATATGGAAATTCTTGTTTTATTTATTATTTGTTAAGTGCAGAATAAAAACAATTGAATTCTTTAAAAAAAAGAGGAGAGGCTATAAGGTCAAGGACAAAGGACTGTTTTCATTTTTTGTCATTGCATGTCCAGTTTGTACGACAATTCCCTGTTCATAGTAGACACTTAATAAACCTTTGTTGAATTTTAATCACTGACCTTGCAAATTTCGTTCTCAGTTCCTAACTGTAGCAAGAAGGATATGAATTTAGATTTCAGGGGTTAAATTTTCCAATGATCAAAGAGGCATGGAAAGACTATTACTATGGCTTTTCCTAAAAAAAATAGTTAAGTTGTACAAAACAGATTTCCAGTTTCATGTGCAGTCATCTTTTTTTATTAGACTATATTATGAACATGCTTATTTAATTCCATAAATCCTAAATAAATTAAGTAAATAAATGAAAATTTGGGGCAGCTAGGTGGTGCAGTAGATAGAGCACCAGCCCTGGAGTCAGGAAGACTGAGTTCAAATCTGGTCTCAGACACTTAACATTTCCTGGCTGTGTGATTCTGGGCAAGTCACTTAACCCCAATTGTCTCAGCCAAAAAAAAAAAAAAAAAAAGAAAGAAAAAAGAAAGAAAAAAAAGAAAATTTAAAAGTTTATAGCCAGCAGTTTAAAAAAAAAAAAAAAGAAAATTAAATAAGAAAGCTTCCTCTGCTCCCTAGGTGTTATTAAGTGTGGGATCTTCCAATAAGGATTAGAGGAAGGAAAAAATCCTCTTCTTAATGAATAAAAGTATATCTGACTTCCTTCTCAGATCTGCAGATGACACAAAGTTGAAAGGAATAGTTAGTCAAACAATCAGTGATCATTAATTGTCTGCTATGTAATGTTTCTATTGGGCTTATATCCCAAAGAGATTTTTTTTTTAAATCAAAGCTTTTTATTTGCAAAACATATGTATGGGTAATCTTCAACACTGATCCTTACAAAGCTTTCTGTTACAAATTTCCCCCCTCCCACTCCCCTCCTCTCCCCCTAGATGGCAGGAAGTCCACTACATGTTAATTATGTTAAAATACTTGACAAATCGAATATGTGTATACATATTTTTACAGTTATCTTGCTGTGCAAGGAAAACTGTATCTACAAGAAAAAAAAATCAGAGGAAGGAAACACAATGCAAGCAAACATTAATAGAGAGCATGAGAATATTATGTTGTGGTCCACATTTCACATCCCTCTCTCTGGGTGTATATGGCTTTCTTCACTGAACAATTGGAACTGGTTTGAGACATTTCTTTGTTGCAGAGAGCCATGTCCATCACAATTGATCATCATATAGTCTTGTTGTTGCCGTGTACAATGATCTCCTGATTCTGCTCATTTCACTCAACATCAGTTCATGCAAGTCTCTCCAGGCCTCTCTGAAATCGTCCTGCTGGTCGTTTCTTACAGAACAATAATATTCCATAACATTCATATACCATAATTTATTCAGCCACTCTCCAATTGATGGGCATCCATTCAGTTTTCAGTTTCTAGCCACTACAAAAAGGGCTGCCACAAACATTCTTGCACATGTGGGGCCCTTTCCTTCCTTTAAGATCTCTTCCCAAAGAGATTTTATTTCCCAAAAAGCTTTAATATAAAAAAAAATGTCTGCTATATACCAGAAACTATGCTAAGTGCTAAGGATACAAAAGGAGGCAACAGACAGCCCTTGCCCTTCAGGAACGCCCAATCTAATGATTAGCTAACACACTGGGGTGTATTATTGGAGTCAGGATCCCAAAGAACATTGACAGATCAAAATATTGGCCTGAATTTAACAAGATTAAATTCAGCTGGGATGAATGTGAAGTCTTATACATGGGCACATACATACAAATCCTTCATAAGTATAAAACTAGGGAGTGTGCTAGGACATTGGTTGTTCTAAAAAAAGATCTGTAGGGCTTAGTGGACTACAAGCTCAAAATGATGACAAGTATCCAGATCAGGGGAAATTGGATAGTTGAAAAACTTTGAGTCTGTGTCATAATACAATCAGTTGGAGAAACTGGGGATGTTTAAACTGGAGAAGAGAAGACTAGGAGATATCTAGTCTACAAGTGTTTTCAGATATTTGAAGAGTGTTGTGTGGAGAAGGAAATCAGACATGTTCTGTTTGACCCCTGAGGACAGAACCAGGAATAATGGGTGGAGACTGTAAAGAAGCAAAGTTAAGTGGGATACAAAAAAACAAACCAAATAATTACAGTTATCCAAAAGTGAAGTTGGCTACTTAGCTAGGGAGTTCCCACTCTTTGGAGGTCTTCAAGCAAAAGTTAGAAGGCTATTTGTCAAGTTTATTATTGTGTAGATTCTTTTTGTGAATTGGTTGGACTAGATTGCCATTCTCAAATTTTGAATTTCTGTTAACCTGTGAGTCAATGTCTGGTGACAGTGGTATTGAGGCAAGTGTCAATCTGGTAACAATCTTAGAGAGACTGGCTCTCTTCCTGGGCTATGTTTCTAAGATGTGACAGAAATACTCCCAAGACTTGTAGAAATAAATGATTACTACTAACTTATGGTGATTCATGTGGGCACACATGATATTTCCAAGAAACCTCGAAAGCATTACTAAAGATTACAAAATCTTGGGTAAGAAGTTGAAGACCTTAAGGGTGCAAATAATATTTTCACCATTGTTGTTCATGAAAACAGAAGCATAACCAGGTTTGGGTGATCAGAATTTTGCAACAGGATGCCACAATTTAGAGAGTACTGATGACACTTGAATAGCTGGGAACTGGATTTGGAATCAGGCAGACTTAGAATTTCAATCCTGCCTCAAATGTTGAATAGTTATAATAGTTATAATTATATATATATAATTATAATAATAATATATATAATTTGAAGAGCCTTTGGAAGTCCATACTTCGTTGTTGGTGGGGTTGTGAAATGATCCAACCATTCTAGAGAGCAGTTTGGCACTATGTCCAAAGGACTGTCAAACTGTGCATACCCTTTGATCCAGCAGTGGCACTACTGGGTCTGTATCCCAAAGAGATCATAAAAGAGGGGAAAAGACCAATATGTGCAAAAATAGTAGCTCTTTTTGTGGTAGCAAAGAACTGGAAATTGAGTGGATGCTCCTCAGTTGGGGAAGGCTGAATATGTTATGGTATATGAATGCAATGAAATATTATTGCTCTATAATTTGAGCAGACTGATTTCAGAAAAGCTTGTAAAGACTTACATGAGCTGATGCTGATTGAAGTGAGCAGAACCAGGAAAACATTGTAAATAGTAAAGACAAAATTATGTGATGATCAACTATGATAGACTTGGCTCTTTTCTACAAGGAGGTGATTCAAGACAGTTCCAATAGATTTGGAATGGAAAATGCAACCCATATGCAGAGAGAGAACAAGGGAGACTGAATGAGAATAGAAACATAGTATTTTCACCTTTTGTTTGTTTGTTTGTTTGTTTCTTATGTTTTTTTTCTATTGATCTGATTTTTCTTGCATAGCATGACAAATGTGAAAATATGTTTAATAGAATTATGCATATTTAACCTATATCAAATTGCTTGCTGTCTTGGGGAGAGGGGAAGTAAGAAAGGAAGGGAAAAAATTTGAAATACAAAGTCCTACAAAAAAAATAAATGTTGAAAGCTATCAAAAAAATAAGCCCATTACTTTAAATCCCTCATTTTATAGATGAAGAAATGAAGATCTAAAGGGGCAGCTAGGTTGTAGAATAGATTGAGAACTGGCTCTGTAGTCAGGAAGTCCTGAGTTCAAATCCAGTCTCAGACACTAGCTATGTGATCTTAGGCAAATCACTTAGCCTCTATTAAGACTCAGCTCCTAGATCATTATTCTCGGCAACAATACTATATGAGGATCAGTTCTAATGGACATGACTCTCTTCAACAATGAAATACTTCAAACCAGCTCCAATTGTTAGGTGAAGAGAGCCTGTGGACCACAACATAACATTTTCTTGCTCTCTATTGAGGTTTGCTTGCATTGTATTTCCTTTATCGGATTATTCTTTCTTGTAGATTCTATTTCTCCTGCACAAAAAAAGATGCAATAACTATACATATATTCGATTTCTTAAGTATTCTAACATAATTATCATGTAGTGAATATTCTGCCATCTAGGGGAGGGGTGGGGAGTAGGAGGGAAAAATTTGTAACAGAAAGCTTTGTAAAGGTTAATGTTTAGGAATTACCCATACATATGTTTTGTAAATAAAAAGTATTAATAAAAAATAAAAAATAAATTTAAAAAAGACAGTTCCTAGGGGCAGGTAGGTGGCGCAGTGGATAGAGCACCAGCCCTGAAGTCAGGAGGACCTGAGTTCAAATTTGGTCTCAGACACTTAACATTCCCTAGCTGTGTGACCCTGGACAAGTCACTTAACCTCAACTGCCTCAGCAAAAAGACTCAGCTCCTGATCTGTTAAATAGGGATAATTGTAGCATCTCCTAATGAATGCTAATTATAGTTATTATTATGATGACTTGTCCATGGTCATACAAGAAATAAATGGCAAATCCAGGATTCAAACCCAGGTTGCCTTGTCTAGAAATTTTGCCTTCTTTCCACTCGAGTATGATAATACTAATTATTGTTATTAGCATCAACTTTATCATTATTATTATTGCTTGTCCATGGTCAAAAAAGTAACTGACAGAGCTAGGAGTCAAATTCAGGTTATCTCCCTATAAGATGGACAGCTTCCCCTCTGGTAACAATGAACAGAATAATCTTATAGCATCTATCCCACATGATCCTATAAGTGTCAGGAATGCTAAATTAATATATTTAAAGCACTTAATAAGCTTATACAATTATAAGAATATACAAGAAACCATACTTAAGCTCTTTGGATATAATGAAAACATGACAGTTCCTGTCCTTAAAAAGCTTATATTGTAGTCTGGGGAGACCACACATATAAGAGAGAAGCAGCCGGGAAGGTGTTTTAGTTTAACAAGTCACAGGGATAGTGAGGAAAGCCATTGGGGAATCAACTGACATCCCTTTCCCAGAAGCAATAGTAGTATTGATTTGATTACTATTCCCTGAAAAGGAAGTAAGAGACGGGATACTCAGCAGGGTCAATGGCAAGGCATGAATGGGGCATAAATGGTTGGATGGGATGTAAAGGACTGGCCAGATGGAGCAGACTACATGTGTTTCTACTAACTAGATCACCAAATTGGGAGAGCAGAGACAGTTCACCGACTCCAAGACTAAATAGACTGTCACCCAGAGCATGATCTCCAGAGGTCCAAAGGTAGCCCAGATTGAGCTGAGGCTGGTAAGGAATGCTGAGCATGGTACAAATGCTTTTTTTTTTTTT
>JAJPUD010016009.1:6500-35433 GCA_023553655.1 Myrmecobius fasciatus | reverse complement strand
TTTTTTTTTTTTTTTTTTGACTAGATAAAAGAGGCCATTCTCTAACTCATTTCTTACCTAGCCTTAATCACTGATCAGGTGTTGCCCCAGTCAAACTGAAATCTGTTAAAGATTTTACCTCAAAAAGCCTTAGGTCTCCCAAGCATCCAGGGCCATCTCCAGTCATCCTGATGTATATTTTGCTACTAGATCCACATGGCTCTGGAGAAGGAGAAAGTGAGAGTGATTCAATTGCACATTATGCATATATTATGCATATATATTATGCATATATATGCATATATATTATGCATATTATACAATATATTCAAATGCATATTCACTTGCATATTATGGCATCATCTCCCTAAAGTCATGGTCATCTTCAAGAATGAAGGACAAACAATGATGACAGCTCTTAACATACCACAATTATAAGAAAAACTAAGTTTTACCCCCTTCTACTTTCTTTACCAATATGCTCCTTTTACTTTCCCTTTTCTTTTGCCATTTAAAAGGTAAAATCCTCAAAACAATACCAATGCAGTGAGGTTTTTGTTTTCAATTTACACTATATCCTTTGAAGACATAAATTTCAGAAGGGACTATTGTTTCTCTTCCTCATTTTAGAATGTCATATGCTGTCATCATACTTGCCTTTGTAATTACCCAAATAAATTTAGCTTTCTAGGTTTCTCTTGAATTTTGTGTTTTAATTTCAAAGTCCTAACTCAGCTCTGGTCTTTTTTTTTTTTTTTTTTTTAATCAGAAATGCTTGAAAGTACATTACAAACTCATTTCCCATGTGAAGGATTATACTCAGCTTTTCAAATTTTAAGTTTGTCTCTTTTGCCTTTTGGGATATTGAATTACATGATTTCTTATACTTTATGGAAGAAATTGCCTTTTAATTGTGTCTGTGGTTCCTTGTTATTTGAACTGCTTCCTTTTGTATGCTTGTAGAATTTTTAACTTGATGTGGGAGCTCTGGAAAACAACTGAACTAGAATTTTCAAAGTTGAAGCTTTTTGAGCAAAGGAGTGATAGGGTAGAAATATCAAGTTGACAGATGAATGGGAGATGAAGTGGTGTAGGAAGACAGCAGACAGGGGTCTGCTGCAATAATCCAGGCAAAAGGAATCTGAACTTTTATGGAGTTGGTTGGTTGTTGTCTTCCATTCTCAAAAAGGACCATAATGACATCACTAAGTTATAGTCAGTTTATACTGTGTCTGATTGCAGCTGATCAGATCAATATGAGCTTAAAATGCCCTATTAAAGTCCAAGACACAAATAGTTCATGTGAGCAATGGAGTAAATTCTCTATAATTGTGCATTTCACCTTCCTTTTGAGTTACTTCAATCTGCTTTGCTCATAGAACCTAGAACTTTTTTCATGTAAACATACCATGCTGGGCATCTTTTGCCAGATCTTCCATGTCAGGCAATCAGTTCTATACTTCTCCAGAAAGACCTTGGGAGTTAGTAATTTTTAATTGTTTTATTGATTTTAATTATTTTCCCCAGCTTTGAGTCCTACAGAAATCACTGTAGCAACAAGCAAAATAGCATGCCCTGGTGATCACATCATCTTGTTTAGATATACTATAGAAACTAGTCAGTAAGAAAGTAGCACCAACAGGAAGCTGAACAGGACCTTGGACTATTAACTTCAGTAAGTCTTTTCCCCTACATTGTGCCTGCAGTTCCCCTTTGTTAACCTTGAGTGAACTTATGCTAATTATATCATTGGCATACATGAACACCCCCCCTAAATGGACTTTTCTATATGCATTCTGGGTAACCATATGGGCAGTTCCACCAAGGCTTTAGAACATCCCCATCTTAAATGTACATATTTTTGATGTAATTAGTACCATTTACTCTATGAAAATCCTTGTCTTGCTTTGCTGGACTTATGACTTTTTCAGGGAGCTTGACCCACCCTGAGTATATGAATCTCATTAAAATGCCTTTGCTTGTTTTGGAGAATGTCTGATCCTGAATTCTTTCAGAGGTGATACCACAATTCATACCTGATACCTCAACAAGAGTACGAGTGTCCTTGTACACCATTTGAGTACTTGTCTTGTGAGAGTTCTTCATAAAAATAGTCTTTTAGATAAGTATACATTTAGCATTTAAACAACATGACCAGCCCATGAAGAAATATGCTCTCTGTAGTAGAGTTTGAAGTTTGGCAGCTTATGAATGAAGATAAAAGGATAGGTAAGAGAAGTTGCAATGGTTAAATCAATATGACTTGACAACTTGCAGAGTGAAGAGTTGAGAATAATGCTCAGATTTATTGCCATGGTTATTGAAGAATAGTGGTGTCCAATACAGAAATACCTGATTTCTCTTTATATATGCCTACTGACTTAACTGGACAGCTAGATGGCACATTGGATAGAGTGCTGGGCTTGGAACCAGGAAGATTCTTCTTCTTGAATTCAAATCTGTTCTCAGATACTTATTAGCTGTATGAACCTGGGCTGGTCACAACTCAGTTTGCTTCTGTTTCTCATTTATAAAATGAGCTGGAGAAGGAAATGGCAAATCATGCTAATATCTTTGCCAAGAAAACCCAAAAGGGGGTTGTGAAGTATCAGCTGTTACTGAAAATAACTGAAAAATAAAACTATCTTCCTTGAATTTCCAACTAAAATCCTGTCTTCTACAGGAAGCTTTTCTGACTTTTCTAGTACCTTTTGTCTCTTTAATTTTTGTTGTTCAGTCATTTCTGTTGTGTCTGACTCTTCATGACACTATTTGCATATACATAATTGTTTGAATTTTATCTTCCTTAATAGGTTGTGCATTCTTTGAGATACTTTTGCCTCTTTTTATTTTCTCAGCACTTATCACAATACCTGGCATATAGTAGGTGCTTAATAAATGTTACTAAGTTATATGTGTGCAGTAGAGGCAGGGAAAGGTAGTAAAGGTAAAAGATAATCATTGCTATTTGGATGTGTTATAGAAAAGAATTGTGTACATCATAAGACAGCTAGGTGGCATAGTAGATAGAGTCAAGTATATATTTTAGAAGATCTGAATCCAATATACTCATACACTTACTATATCATCCCATGCAAGTAATTTAACTTCTTTTACTCAGCCTAATTTTCCTTAGTTTTAAAATGAAGGAATTGTACTAGAAGATCCCTTCCAGCTCAAAATCTACTATTTTATGATCATGTGATTGAAACTAGTCTCTAATCAGTAATCAGAATTTTTTTTAATAATCTGGATTGGGGAAGTAAGCCTAAATTCTCAAATAGTCTGCCAGCAGATTGTAACTTATATTGGATCCTCTACTATCTTGAAAAGCCTTCAAATGTGCATCTGGTGACTGACTTCACTGTTTTAAGACCTAAGAAGAGAGATTCTTATATCCAAAAGATTTGGAAGTAAGTGATGAATTCTTTGGCTACAGAATTCTATTATCCAAAATAATTCTTAAAGAACTTAACCAAATTTATATTTAGCATGTTGAAAACCCAATTGGTATCTGGAATCTGGAATGGCTTGAAGGGGTAGAATACAAATTACCAAAGAATAAGTAATTCTTTACTTATTTACTATGTCTTCAGATTGAATAGGAACAAAGTGTGGTATTTGCTGTGATAGTAATATAATAGGACTAGTAACTCAGATTTATACAGAATTTTCCAGGAAACAAGGCCAAGAGATAGTGCAAATGTTTCTGTCCTCTAACTTACTTCTAGAAATTGAGGGACTTGTCTAGGGTAACCAAGACAATATTAGAACCAGGATTTAAATCCTGATCTGCTGACTCAAAGTGCAACAATTTTCCCCTCTATATTTGTTCTTAATTGACTGGCAGAAGAATTTGAAGGTGAAGAAATGTGTCAGTTACTATCCCATTGTCTTACAAATCTGGTACTCTGAGTCTTCTATTTCTTCTTCAATCCCCTTTTCTTCACATGTATTAAACCTCTGAACTTTAATATGAGGACCAATATGTCAATTGGCACTCAATTTAAACATAATATCATTATAATTTACTATAATTTCTCTTGTGGGTATAAATATTTCAAATACAAATAACAATTACAAACAGATTAAAATTTTACTTTGAAATATAAAAATTTTCATTTTACTATCTCTATTTACTATGCCTTATGGATTAAAAATATAACTGCATTAATTGATATAATTTGGTCCTTTGAAGTATTTTTAAATTTCTTCCTTTTCTTTAATCAAGCTTCTTGCTACTAAGCCATTGGCAGTATAACTAGATTTGCATCTTTCAAGGAAGCCAGCTTTGGTGGCCTTGCATTTTGTCAAATGTAGAAGCTGTTGAAAGGGACATAACCTATGTAATTAGGATTAAATCAGAGCAAAGACACAAGAGAGTTTTAGGTTACAATTTCCTGGTTCTCAAATAAACTAATTCTTTTATTTTTAGGTGGTTTAATCACTCCCTTGACTTACTCTTGAAATATATATTCCCAAAGGAATACCTGTGCCTACAAGTTTCCTGTAGGTCAATTACAGCTGAAAGGGAAATTGTGAATTAGAATTAATGTTTAATAAATCCTTTCAGACAACAGCTTTGGGATACTCAGTTACAGTCTTTGCAGAAGGAACAAATATGCTTAGGGGCCAGGGTTCCAGACAGCTTCATGGTAGAATTCCTAGTTAATGGGAAAGGCTATGGGACTAAGATATACTTATATTTGATATCTATAGCATTAAACTGAAGTATAATGATTATGCCAATTTAATTCAAGAAACATTTATTAAGCACATATCAAAGGCAAAGTTTTATGCTAAGCTCTGGAGATATAAGTATGACACTTTCCCTGCTCTTAAAGCAATTATAAATGTAATGGTGTGTGTGTGTGTGTGTGTGTGTGTGTGTGGGAGGTGTAGGGAAGTAGTAGTGAAAGAGCATTCATAATTTTAATGTAAGGGAGATTAAGAAAAGTACCAAAAAAGAGGTTCAAACAAGTGCTATGAAATATATGAAGAAGGAGAAATCACTTTCACCTAGGGAGTCATCAAAGGCTCCTTAGAAAAGTTAGCATCCAATTTTGACTTTGAAGGTATGAAAGTATAACAATAGACTAAAATGTGAAAGAAAACCATTTCTGGAATGGATGAAATAGTGAGGAGATAAAATTTGATTAAAATGTACAATGTATGAAGAGTAGATTGAGGTAAAACCTTGACATGTAGATTGTGGAGGACCTCGAGTGTCATAATCAGTAGTTTATTCAGTAGGAAATGAATAGTCTTTAAGATTTTTAAGAAAAATAGCATCTTGTGCCTATCAATTGGGGTATGGCCAAATAAGTTATGATATATGAAAGTAATGCAATATTGTTGTTCCATAAAAAATGATGAACAAGTTGATTTTAGAAAGGCCTGGAAAGATTTACATGAACTGATGCTGAGTGAAATAAGCAAAACCAGAAATACGGTGTACACAGTAATAGCAAAATTGTATCATGATCAACTATGAAAGACTTAGTTCTTCTCAGCAGTTCTGTCAATCCCAATAAAGTTTAGATAGAAAACTCCATATGCATCCAGAGATAGAACTATGGAGAATGAATGTAAATCAACACCTGCTATGTTCACTTTTTTTTCCCTTTTTCTTCTATTTTTTTTTTTTTTTGTTTTGAGGTTTTTCCCTTTTGTTCTGATTTTCCCTGTCAATATAATTCACAGACATGTGTATTTAAAAACTAATGTGATTAATAACCAGAAAAAAACAATTCAAAAAAATTTCAAAAAAAAGAGAAATATCATCTTGGGAAATATACTTAAATATCAAGAATAGCCAATAATAAATAAAAGAGAATGGAATGAAGTCAGGAAGACCAGGTCAGAGGTCATTATAAAAATTATCATTGGGAAAAAATGAAGGCTTGAACTAAATTGGCTACAGTTGGAACAGAAAGGAGGGACCCTGAGAGTGTAAAATATAAAACCTAGTAATTGGTTGTGTGCAGACAAAATTCAAAAAGGAATTCTTGAATTGGGGTGGGGGGGGAGGATCAGTTCATGGGTAGAATAATGTAAAGAGGAAATTCTGCTCTGGATCTAGAGATCCAGGAATGAAAGTGTAAGTAAGATTCTTGCCCTAGAGAGTCTGATTTATATCTTTTATATGGGTAGTAGTCTCTGTCTCTTCAACTTTCAGGAGGAGGGACTGGAAGAGACAAAATAGATAATAAGTAGTGATGATGAAAAGTGGACCCCAAGAAAGGAACTACAAATGTTTGGTTGATGGGAGTGATGAGATACTGGGTTGCTAGGTGGGCTTTAGAAGACAAAGTCTGAATAGTTACTGTAAATAATCTGGAAGATTAGTTATACCTTCAGAAAAGCTGGGAGGAACATTGATAAGATTTTTTCAGTCTTAAGTGGATGTTCTGTTAAGTAGACCTTTTATTCCTTGCATTTTCAAAACTATCATAACCCCACAGTTTACTGTATTCAATCTGATGTTACCAAACCCCTGAGGTTATATTTCCCCTACAAAGATCTACTCATACTGTACATTCTCACTAAACTCCTTTTACAGTTAGTCTGCCACATATATGTGTCATCAATGCCTCTTAGTGCATCTTTCTCTTTTTATAACTAATTCTTTTTAGGGATTAGCCTACTTGCTAAGTATTATTATATCTAACACCTTTAGACTCCAAATTCCTTCTAGGATTAGCCCAGTAATCCCTCACTTTCCTAATGTTAATATCATCTCTGCTAGGGAACTTGTATTTTCCCTTGTAATAGCTAACTTCTTTATGAACTTAATCTGAACTTAATGTGATAAAAAGCTTTGCTCCTTGATTTGGAGGCCAATGCCTGAAAATTCTTTTGAGACAACCTATGACACTGGTCCATAACCCCAATATACTTTTAGGGTATCACTTCCATGCCCCATCATTTGGTAGCTAATTACATCATTTTGATGGCCCAGTTGGGAGAAGAGTCTGACCATATCTTGTTACCTCAACAGGAGGGTTGGGTATTAGTCTATCTCTGGAGTAGGAGGTCAGTGTTGGGGTCATGGGTGGTCAGAGAACCACTGTTTAAAGGAAATACAGGACTAGTTTTATGAAAGCCAAGGAAAGAGTGATACCAGGAGGATGTGATGATATACAGAGCAAATGTCAGGTGAATGAGAAAAAAGGCTAAAAAGGAGTTTGCACTAAAGAGCCCATTACTGGTCTTGGAGGACTGGTAGAGTAGAACTAACTAGATTGCATTCAGGCTTAAAGTGGTGAGGAAGTAGAAACAATGAGTATAGAGTCACATTTCTAAATATTCCCTAATGAAGGTGATGAGTTAGAAAAGGACTATAGTTTGGGAGAAGGGTAAAATCAAGGAAAGGATTCTTACAGACTAGGAGAAACTTGAGCACTATACAAGAATGAGCTTTTTCATTTTCTTACCTTATCAAATTGTAAATTATCTTGCATTTTTAAAGAAATATTTTCATTTTATCCTTAAAGGTCTCAAACTCATTTGTTTAATGTGAGATCACTGAATATAAAGTAATACTAATGGGAGAATGCCCAAAAGATCCAAAGAAGATGTTCAGATTTACAATGTAGCCTCAATAGATAGTAATGATGTTTTATCAATATGATTAAGTAGAACTTGTTTGTAGTGAAGAAATATCCAGATCTTTTTGAGCCAGTTTTGTTTTGTTTCCTTCCAATCTCATTCCAATTATACATATGAGTCATCAACACTGTTTCTGAGGCATATCTTATAGATTGACTTCAGTGGGAAGGTAATCTAATTGCAGATTTTAATAATTGTCATCACAATGCAGTAGTTCACAATTTTTTTGCCAGGTGACTCCCAAGGTCTGATGACTGGAAGGAGAAAGACCAATGAAGTTATAAACTAGCTAGTTTAATTCCTTAATGGAAGTGCACCTAAAGTAATCTCGATTGACTTGTCCATATTATTTAAATGCTATCAGGAATTCTGAATCCATAATTCCCTGGCCAATGAACAACCCCCTTTCTCTTTCTTCTGATTAATCTTTTCTTCCTATTAAATCTCTCCTTTGGCAAAGAGGAAGGAGAACCTGATGCTGGTTATCTTCAAGCTAATATTCTTGCATATATATATTAATAGTCCTATCAATTCAGCCCTTAGGCTATGTCAACAAAGGATTTAGCCTAAAGCTGGATTTAAATTTTGAGGTGGCCAACTTGTCTCATTTTTGGATAGAACTAATCTACAATAAATGGAGCCTTTTAACATCCCACAAAATGGGATGAACTGAAGATTGCATTATAGAAATCCTTCCTTTGTTCTTCATTCTGCCTTGTAGGGGTTCTACCATTTTGTTTTGTATTATTTCTAGGATGATTCACAGCATATAATAGGTATTTAATAATTCTGATTAATTGGTTGATTCATTACTTGTGTAATCTGTTTCCCCCTCCTACAGTAATCTGATCTGTTACAGGTGAGGCTGACACCAGCAGCAACCTATTAATTCATATTTTATTCTGGGACAAAGAACTTGGAATTATTGAACAGTTAACCAAAAAAAGTATACTTAGTCCTAACTAAGAATATGCAGCAAGGGTATGGATGGCACCTTCTTCTATGGAGAGCATCCCCAATGCCCTCCCTTTTTCTTTTCTTGTCTCTATCTGGGAATGCTTTTGGATCAGGAGATGGGTAAGATGATTTATGTATATTAAATTAGAAAAGTCCCCTAATTTCTGCCTTCTTTACTATTGAACATCCTTCTCTTCCTCTTTATTCTTATTGAATGGGATTGATTGAATGAAGCTTTCTTAGTATTGAGACTGGGCCTGGGTCACATGATCCCTATACTTAGAGTGGGAAGGTGAGGTCTTGGGGCTCAGGTTTCAGGAAGTCACATGATCACTCCCTGCAATTTAGGGTCTCAAGTAATCTCTAAAGGTCAGGCCCTCAAGACATGCCTATGGGAAGTGACATGACCCATAGGTAGCAGACAACATTGGTGACCATTGGTCAAGTAGGATTACTTCCTTTTTAGTCTATCCAATGAAAAGACTAGCTTCTTTTGCTTTTAAATCTTGGACAAGGTGGAAGTAGGCAGTTTCCAGGAGCACATGGCTGGAGTTGGGATGGCTCCCAGCTGTGTGTCTGGGCCTTTCCCTGCAGGTATTAAATACTTTCTCTTTGTACATGAAGATGTCTCTGATTAGTTAATTTGGGAAAGGGGTCTTACTCCCATCCCACACATTATCACTCATTATTGTTATCTTCCATTTACCAAAATTCTTTCCCCCTAAAGCCAAACCACTTGCATTCAATTCTTAGTAATTTTTCACTTATGTATTTTTGGCAGTCATTTCCAATACTTGGAGACACCATTTGGGGTTTTCTTGGATAACTAGTGTGGTTTGACATTTTCTTCTCCAGCTGATTTTATAGATGAAGAAACTGATGGGTAAGATTCCATGGTCTACTCAAAACTGCATATCTAGCTAAGGAATATGGAGCAATAAATCTGTTGACAGGACCTTACTAAAATCCTATTTGTTAACAGGTGTTATGGGTGCAACCTGCTAGTGGCTGCTGGGGATCTAACTGATCAGCAGAATAGACCCCTTCATGTGAGAGGATGATAAGGGGACTGAGCAACAGTTGCATTCTCTGACCTCTCTCCTCTTCTCTCTTGACTCTGACTTATTTCATTCCAATTCACAAGCAATATCTGAGTCAATAAAGGCTTATTTTCAATTCCTTCAAGTGTGTTATGATAAACAGCTGTGGGGCTTTGGAGAACTGACCTGCCCCTTCACACTTAGGCATGGTCTTTAACAGACAGAATCTTGCAAAAACCTCATCTTGTCTCTTCACCTGATTTCATTGTGCCCCATTCTCTGACAATACTTTGCTCCTGGCTTCTACCTTATCTGTACCTTGCTCTCCTCACCTAGGCTACCTTGTTGAGTGAAGCCCAAAATTTCAGGATATAAAGCTCTCCCAATTTTTACTAGAATTGCTAGATTCTCTCAGAGTTTGGTCCATTTTGCTTTTACATTAATAAAGTTTTTTGTGATTATAAGAGAATCTCTGAATTCTTTTAAACCAACTATGAACTATGACTCTCTAATATTTCAAAATAGGCTGAGTTAGAAGATTCGTCTGGGCTCACACAGCTACTAAGGCTAGATTTGAACCCTTGTTTTTACATGCTAACAAACCACCATAGACTTGCCATAGTTATGTTGAATTTTTAGCCTACCTTCCACTGTGCCATATCCTCAGTGAAAATGATTACAGTCATTCATTAAATGTTACCTGTTAAATCTATTGTTTTGTACCGGAATTACATTGAAGGGAAAGGAAAGTGAAGGTAGTAAGCTTTTATAAAGCAACTGCCTCATGTCAGCATATGCTTTGTTAATAAACATTATCTCATCAGATCCTTGCAAAAATCCTCCAAAATAGGTGGTATCTTCATTTTGCAGTTGGATAAACAGGAAAATTGAGGTTAAGTAACTTGTTTAAGGTCACAAAGCTGTTATTTGTTAGAAAATGGATTTGAAATCTGGTCTTCCAGAATCTAGATCAAGTATTTTATCCATTACATAAGTAGGGATCATTGAGGTAAATGTTTCTTTTCAGTACAAATTATTGGCCTTGAAGAGGACCAGTGACATCAGGAGGGTGAGCATGAATTGGGTTTAAATTAATAACGTAAAAAGAAAATTGGTATGGGGCTGATAGTAAAAATCTTAAAAAGAATTAACCATTGTCACTCAAGTTAAATCTATCTATTTTATGTGGAAAATGACATACTACTTATATCTATATGTCCACACATACGTGTTTGTGTGAATATAAACACACACACATATATGTATTATGTGTGTATTTCTCCAGTTTCTGAAATAAGTTCCTGTAGGACAGCTCTAAGAAGCAGGATAACAATGCACAGAAGGCCAACCTTGGAGGCAGAAAAAAAACAATGTTCAATTTTTTCCTCTGACCAAAATCAGTTGTGTGACCATGAGCAAGTCATTTAAGTCAGAGCCCCCAGCAACTCTTAAAATATGAAGATTTGACAGGGGGGTTTTAGTGGAAAGAATAGTGACTCTAGAATAAGAAAGAATCCCCAGAGCACTCTTTCCTGTCAATTACTACTTATGTGTTCTTGAGTATAATGCTAAATATTTCTGGGTCTCAGTTTCCCCATGTGTAAAATGGAGGGGTTGAATTAGATGATCTCCAAAGGTCCTTTTGAATTCTAGATGTCGGTTTCAGAGTAAGCACTGGCCTATATAAATAGGAATGAGTCTTCATAACAAATATTACTTACACCAATAAAAATAGTGCTCTAGACTAAAAAAAAAGATTAATAGTTATTTTCAATTTCTGAAAATACTTGTAATCAATAACATTTGATTTCTTTAAAATATTCTATAATTCAGTTTTAAAAATAATCCATATCTGCCTTTCTTTGAATTCATCCAAATGAATAACATTTACTCTAGTCCTATATTATAGCATCCTAGATGAGGTACAGAAAGCTTAAGTTTGAACTCAGATTCTGTCACTATCTAAGATTCCCTGAAGCAAGTTACTTAATCGCTCTATTAAATTTGCTTAACTATAAAATAACAGGATTAAACATTAAGGGTTTCTTTGAGAACTTAGTTGCAAAACTTAATAACTATATTGGGGGTGGAGTTTAAAAATGAATGCAATATTTTGAAGTTTTAATTGCATTTTCTTGATTAAAATTAATAAAGAAAGAGCACTTGTGTAATAATACATATACCATGCATCAGAACAATTCCCTTATATTTTTCTGTCTTGGTATAGTGATTTTCCACATTAGATAGATGCATACATAGAAAATGAATCCTACTCTTAAATCCTCACCATCAACAATGACCATAGACATAGTCAATAAACTAGGGGGTAAAGAGCTATATGATTTGAAGAACAGAAGAGGTAGTAGTGATATGAATTATTTTTCTCTTAAGTCCTGCCATGTTATTCATTCTTTAAAATTTTAGAATTATACTGTTAAAATACAAAACATATTTTTTCTCTTATTCTTAAAAATTAATGTTTATTTAAATACACATTGTTTTATGAATCATGTTGGGAGAGAAAAAGCAGAACAAAAGGGAAATTCTGCTCCTCCATGGGAGAGAAAAAATAAAACAAAAAAAGAAGTGAATGTGCTGATTTACATTCAGTCTCCATTGTTCTTTTTTCTGGATGCAGATGACATTTTCTGTCTAAAGGCTATTGGAATTGCTATGGATCACTGAACCACTAAGAAGAACCAACTCTTTCATAGTTGATCATCACACATTCTTACTGTTACTGTGTACAATGTATTCCTGGTTTTGCTTGTTTTGCTCAGCATCAGTTCATGTAAATCTTTCCAGGCCTTTCTAAAATCAGCTTGTTCATCATTTTTGTATAGAATAATGTTCCATTACCTTCATATATCGCAGCTTATTCAGCCATTCCCCAATTGATGGGCATTTACTCATTTTCCAGTTTTTTGCTACCACAAAAAGAACTGCTACAAACATTTTTGCACATGTAAGTCCTTTTCCCTCCTTTATGATTTCCTTGGGATACAGACCCAATAGTAGTACTATTTAGTCAAAGGGTATGCACGATTTTATAAAATGATACAAATGATATTTAAAAAAACCCAAAATTATTATTATTTGTTTTCTCTTAGGATTTCTCCACCTCTCTCTCCCAGAGAGCCAGTTATCTGATGTAAGAAGTAATAATTTTTTAAAAAAGAGGAAGGAAAAAAAAATCACCAAAACCAATCAATACACTGAAGAAAGTCTAAAAATTGTACATTCCTCACTGATAAGTATACTTCTGCAAAGGAAAGGGATGGAGAAGTCTTTTCATATTCCTCATTTGGATCCACACATATATATTCTTGCACAAATTTTTTCTTAAAGCATTATGAAATTCTGGTGCTTTTTCTCATTAATACCATTGCTCAAATTAATTGGGAAATGTAGCACGTGATATACAATTCTTGACAGAAAAGAAGAAAAAATAATAGAAAGTTCCAGGAGGAACTTTCCAAACCTAGTAAGGCACCACAATAGAAAATCTTAAATAACTGAAGAGTGACATAAAAATACTAGGATACAGAGAAATAAGGGTACCAAAAGAAAGTAATAGGTAAGAGCAATTTAATTTGTTTTATACTTGGATCTGAATTGAGTACTTGTATGATGACACACGAATAAATAATTTAAAACTGTCATCTGACAAAATTAAATGTGATTTAAAAAGAGATCACCCCTATACTTGTCTTGTTTTGTTGACTTCCAGAAAGCTTTACATTACTGCAAGAGAGAAATCGGCTATTGGAAAATATGCACAAGAGAATTTTTCTTTCCAATGGAAAAGTATGCTGTTTTTAGACAGAACAATGAAAAATTCCTGTTCCATTTGTAATATTTGTTCCTAGAATGTTCTAAGCACAACTAAGTCACTATACCCACCAACTAGCATGTCACTGAGGTAGCACAGTCCATCAAAAACAGCACTGACTCAGCAACCTGGAGTATCATGGGACCTTGATTCAAATTCCACCTCTGAAAATTATTATCTATTTCACCTTGGGAAAGTCATTTAAATTCCCTGGGTTTCCTCTTCTGTAAAATGAAAGGTGTGGACTAGATCCTAGTTTCTTAAACTATGGTTCATAATCCCCTATGGGATTTCATAACTGAAGGTGAAGATCATAAAATTGATCTATTATTATTAAATGTTTGATTCATATACCTATTTTATAGTTTATATACCCAATTTTATGTAAAAATTTCTCTGGGGAAAGAAGAGTCATAAGTAGAAAACGTTTGAAACCTGGACTAGATTATCTCTCATATCCCTTCTAATTCTTGATATATCATGTATCTATCAATCTATTTTTCTTTCTTCTGTCTATCCATACAGAAAATAGACAGCTGTCTATTTTCTAATTCTGTGTTTCCCTCTTCCAGCATTGTACTACTCCAATTTGTCTTTCAACTCTGTACCACCCTCAATTTATCCTTTTCTTTCTCAATCTAGCATGAATTGGTCAGCCTTATTCAGCTTGATTGGAAAATATGCCTATGAGTTCTGTTTCTGAGTTCATGGTTCAATTCTTCTGTTGTAGATACAAAAAGTAGTAAAATTGAAATGCATAAACCAGAAAAATGCAAAATGTAGAGTCTCTTCTTTAGTAGAGAGGAAGCATAGTTGACTTTAAACTCAAGAAGATCTGGTTTCAGGTCTTTCCTCTGATATGTACTAATAATGAGTAAGTCAGCGGATCAGTGACTCAAGTATCTCTCTAAGACTGTTATAAAAAAGAGTAGTAGGTATATATTAGTAGAGAGAATTCTCATAAAAGGAGTTCCCTACACCAGTGAAACCAGAGGACCAGATCCAAATAAAAAACTATTTTAAAAAGATGACAAATTTTAATTTTAATGATTTTTTGCTCATAGAGTCAATATTTTGAAAATACCTTTTTTTTTTTTTTTTTTTTTTTTTTTTTTGCTGAGGCAATTGACTTGCCCAGGGTGACACAGCTAGGAAGTGTTAAGTGTTTGAGGTCAGATTTGAGTTGTTGCTCTATCCACTGCACCACCTAGAAGCCCCTAAAATGCCTGTCTTTAAAGATTACTTTAAAAATGATATAACACTATTAATCATTTCAGTTTTGGGTATATGAATGTTGAATTTGAAGATGTCCTTTAATAGGTATCTGATTCAAATTACTGTAAATGGAAACACTGCTAAAAAGCAATACATTTTGATTATAAAATGTTTGAAAACTTAACATCTTGTTCTTAGGAGAATGTACCATTATTTTGACATTAATAACATAAGCACATATTTAAAGAAAATGTTAGTATGTGCTTTAACATTTTTCCCTGAGTTAAAAAAAAATGGTTCCTCAGTAATATGTTTTGGGAGATTACCAGAAATGAAGCAAATGAAGTAATTTTTTTCCAAAAATTTTTATGAAGAAGTTTCAGGAAGAAGGGTGAATGGCTGGTTATGTTCAAGTTTGTTTTCCTTCATCAATCATATCAAAACAGCAAGAAATGTGAAAAAACAGATGTGCAAGTACAACAATTCAAGTTGCTTTAATTTTGCAAACATATGGGTTGTTCTGTGAATCCAACCAGTAGATAGTTAGAATGATCCACTGATCTCATTATAATGTGGGAGGGAGAATGGAAAATCTCCTTGAATAGAGAGCATTGTATAGACTCCCTCACTTATAAAAAACAAACAAAAACTAAAACATATAAGACAGGCATTAGAATTGCACAGGAAAGGCAGGCACAGATGGGTTATGATATGCATCCTTGGAGGGAAGTGAATTCTGAATGGAATTGTCAATAGATGAGAATAGTTATATCTAATTATCAAACTATGTGACCAGCTATGTATCAGTAAATGACAATATATTCAATCGTTTCTTAAATGTACCCTCTAGAAACAAGTTATTCTTTAAAAAAAATAAAGCAAAGACTGCTGTATACTTGTATTTTTACACTTTAATAATAAATCATGCCATCTTTTGGGGCATTTTTTCTCATTCATAAAAATCAAGAAACTGGATTAGATCTTAGAGGTTGCTCCTAGCTTTCGATCTCTGATCCTAGACAGAAAAAGTATAAAAAAACCTTAAAGTATGGGATGACTTTTCTAGTCATATGAAAAAAATGCTTTAAATTACTATTGATTAAAGAAATGCAAATTAAGACAACTCTGATTTACTAATACACACCTCTTAAATTTGACTAAAACAGGAAAAGATGATGATAAATGTTGAAAGGGATGTGGGAAAACTGAGATACTAATATATTGTTGGTGGATCTGTGGACTGATCCAACCATTCTGGAGAGCTATTTGGAACTATGCCCAAAAGGCTATCAAACTGTGTCTACCCTTTGATCCAGCAGTGTCTGTACTGGATTTCTATCCCAAAGAGATCATGCAAAAGGGAAAAGGACCCATGTGTGCAAAAATGTTTGTAGCAGCCCTTTTTGTAGTGGTAAGGAACTGAAAACTGAGTAGATGCTTATCAATTGGGGAATGACAATAAACTATGGTATATGAATTTCATGGAATATTATTGTTTTATAAGAAACAATCAACAGCATGATTTCAGAAAGGCCTGGAGAAACTTGCATGAACTGATATTGAGCGGATTGAGTGGAAGCAAGTGAACATTGTACATAACAACAAAATTATGTGATGATCAAGTGTGATGGACCTGGCTCTTCTAAACAATGAGATAATTCAGGTCAGTTCCAATAGACTTGTGATGGAGATAATCATCTACATCCAGAAAAAGAACTATGGGAACTGAAAGTGGATCACAACATAGTATTTTCATCTTTTTTTTTCAAAATTATTGTTTGCTTGCTTTTTCTTTCTCATTTTTTCCCCTGTTTGATCTGATTTTTTCTTGTGCAGCATGATAAATGTAGAAATATGTTTAGAAGAATTGCATATGTTTAATCTGTATTGGATCACTTGCTGTCTAGGGAAAGGGGGTGATAAAAATTTGGAACACAAGGTTTTGCAATGATGAATGTTGAAAACTATCTTGCATATCTTTTGAAAATAAAAAGCTACTATTAAATTTTTTAAAAAAATTTGGTTTGACTTCAAAAGAGAAATCACTTAATTGGTTGCAGGCATACCCTCCATGGATAGAGAACATTGCCATTCTACAGATAAAGATTTATTTCTTTGTGAATTTCTGAGTCCTTCCATCAAAAAACAAACAAAAAAAACCCTACCACTACCATAACAATGACAATAACAATAACAACAAAAACCCATGACTCAATGATAAGCCTCTCCAAATTCAGGTATGATCTTGCTAAGAAATGTACATGTAATTTGTCATCAGACTCCATACCCTCAACATTTTCCACATCCCAAGGTTTACATTGTATTGGTAAAATTAAGGGTCATATCAGTGATAAGCCATCATAAAAATACAGCTAAGTAGGATATCTGTTTTAGAAAATTGTATGAATGTGATTCTTATTTCAGAAATTTTGTAATAACATTAGTAGCTCATTTAAGTGTTCTTGCTTTGGCAGTGAAATGCCACTTTTTCCACAGTGTCTTTCTCAGTTGGTTATAGATAGAACTATGAATGACTAAGACTCATGGGGGTGGGAGGTAAGGTATTTTCACCTTTTGGTCAGCTTTCTGTGGACTAAACTCCCAGAGACTATGGGAGGAGGGGATGTTGGTTCTCAAAGAAGGAGAAGAATTTCACAATGTTAAAGGATTTAAGAGGAAATGGGAATGAGTTGCCTCTTTTTCTAAGCACAGGTATCCCTGGAAAATAGACAGTTCAGTCCATGAGAATGTTTCTAGGTATCTTAGGCATAGAAGCAGAAAAGCTATAGCAGCAGCCTAGCTCTGAAACACAATAGAAAAGCTTGATTAAGGGGAAACCAGAGCTGCCCATTGGAGTCAATTTTCAGAGACTTAAAGCCATTGGAAAGACCTAGTAGAGTCAGAAAACTTCAGTTGCTGATGGGTTTAATGACTTTACAGGATCACAGAGTAAGTATCTGAGGCTAAATTTGAATTCAGGTCTTCCTGAATCTATGTTCTATCCACTGTAGCACTTTCATCTCTCTGTGTGTGCATATGTGTGTATAAACACACACAGATATAGCAGATATATTATAGATGTTCTTATCTGTTCATGCCCTACTTGCTTGTTTGTAGTTTATTCATGTTTTTTTCTTCCTCCTTTAGTTTTTGGCTACCTACCTGCCTTATAGCTATATCAACTACAGTTATTTTTATTAAAATTATCAGTGATATAATTATTGTAGGATGTCTCCCTAACCCTCAAAACTGTAACCCATTTATCCCTGCCCATCTTATGCAACTCTTGTCTATGTTTTCCCACAAAGGTATCAAAGGATTCCACACAATATGATGGGATCTTTTTTGCTTCCTCTTGATATCTTGAGGCTATCTTTTTCTCCCATCACATGAACATCCTATCTTTTTTTCCCTCTCATATATATTTCTTTGATGACATTTTTTATACTCCACCTATTTCATAATTCCTTGTCAGTAATGTATTATAGCTTGTGCATGCCAAAAACATACTTCTCTGTTGCCCTTTGGGTCATCATCAACTTCAGTTCTTCAGAGGTTCAAACATTCCATTACTTGCACCCAATATATCAACATTGGAAGAATGTTGATATTTTTAAAAAGAGTTGTCCTTAGCAATTAAGTATATCACACCTTCTTACTACAGATATTTGGACTATTAGTTACTGGCTAAGTGAGTGCCTGACAGATATTTGTGAGGAGATACAGGCCATTTTTTTTGAAGTGGTTGGATTTCTACATCATTTTCTATTTACTTCTGTCAGTACACACCACACATTATTATTTCAGTAGGAAATGAAAAACAAAAATAGTGGCTGGTCCAAAGAGCCTAAGGAAACACATGATTCCGATTCAGGAGGCAAAAAAGGAAAACAGATGGAGAGATACAATCTAGGCAAACAGAGCACCACGAGGTCATTGCATCTGAATGTTCTTAGGGCCAGGTGGATATTTGAATCTTTAGAAGGTAGATATGAAGGAGATTTGTCAGAATTATAAAATTACTGTCAAGAATGGGATAGGTTAAATATTTGACTTTGAGATAATGTAATATTGAGTTGAAGATTCCCAATGCAAAAAGTATTTCTTGTAAATTCCTTTGGAAATAAAAAAAGTCAATACTTTAAAAGATATATGGTTTAATTAATGTAGGTATCCTCTTTATCTATACAGAGCACAACCCTTCTACATCATATTAGAGAACTTTCATGAATAGCTGTGGCCAAAATGTATCCTTCTTAGTTCTGGAATTTGTATTGGTTGGCTCTTGAAAAACAAACTCATAGTTGATCCCTGGGTCTGAACTTGGAGCATTTCTGCTTTGGCAAGTCTTGCCAGAGCTTGCACTCCATTTGCATGTGGACATACTTCTCTGGATCATTTGTCTCCCCATAGGTATTCTGGGAATTTCAGCAGATTTGAGACAGTATTTGAAGTCACATCTTTCTAACTCCATGTCAGTCATCAAAAGCATTCTAACAACTCCAAAGAGAGCTTAGAGGTATTAGTCCAGTACTCTCACTTGTAGATGAGAATATTGAGCCTTAAAAAAGAGTAACTTAGCCTGTATTGAAGATGTAGTAAATGTCTTCTAATATAGACATTGTTAGCAATTCCTCTTAGAAGCAGAAACTCGCAAGGCTTTAAGACTGAATAGGATTATTTGTAGACCAGAGAAGCAAATGTAACTTGTACCTAAAAAAAATAGGAGCTCTTATGTTTTAGTACTTGGGCTAATTTAGCTCTTGTGAATGATGATATGATGGAAAGTGTGTTGAATTTGGTGACAGAAGATATGTGATTATATTCTCATCTCTCTGACTTATAAAATGCCAGGCACTGTACTTAGTGATAGAAATACAAAGATCAAATTAAATAGTTCCTACCCTCAGGAAGATTAAAACGTATACATAGAAACATATAAGCTAAATACAAGATAATTTTAGGGTGGAAGTAGTAACTGGGAGAACAAGGGACAAGCTTGTAGGAGAAGGTAGAACTTGAACTGAATCAAGCATTCTAAAGTGCAGACAGAAGTAAAGAAAGAAAACATTTAAATAATGAAGAAAGAAACATCCAAACATGCAATCCTTATGTGTATCCATTTGAGAAAAATTAATGACATTTGCTATGCATAGTATTGATGATAATTAGAAATGCATGGAGATTTTTCTTTACAGAATCTTCCCATCATATTGGGGAGGAAAAGCATTAAATTCATCAAAACTGAAAAAAAACATTTAAATAAAATGATTCAATTTATACCTAATTATTTCATGTGTCTTACTTTTTCCAATTTGCCAAATATTCTTTCCCTTATCAAAGAGATAAGGAAATATCATCAATCAGAAAATATCCCTTACTCTGATTTTTAACTTTTGCCTAATCTAATAAGAAAATTATTCTGGAATCATTGATATTTGAATACCTGCCATAGAATAGAATTAAGGATTTTGTTTGTTCCTTTAGGTTATGTATTCTTATGCTCCAGTGGGAGGAGAGAAGATAAATAATCCAACCTTTCTCCCAAATAAGGAGATAGATTCCTCCCTCCCACCCCCATTTGCTGGCTCCATATAACTATTTAGAATTTTTTTTTTTTTTTTTTTTTTTTTTGCTGAGGCAATTGGAGTTAAGTGACTTGCCCAGGTCACACAGGAAATGTGTTAAGTGTCTGAGGTCATATTTGAACTCAAGTCCTCTTGACTTCAGGGCTGATGCTCTATTCACTACACCAACTAGCTGCCCCATAGGAATTCTTAGAAACCCAATCAAACATATGAATATCACCAGTTCTATTTTATATCACAGTTCTCACCAACCTTCTCATCCATGATCACCCTGCTTATAAAATTTCCCTGACCTCTTGCACACAGAACAGTTTCATAAGGGATAGAAATTGCACCTGTGATTTCATAGGCACAGGGAGGTCACCTTTAAGAATTTCATCTACCAATACAAATATCTACCTTCTTTGTAATTTTTTTTTGGGGGGGGACAAGTAGGTGCTTCAGTAGATAGAGTGCTATGGATAGAGTGGAGTGGATAAAGTCTTTCTTTAAAATCAGGAAGACTCATCTTCATGAAATCAAATTCAAACTCAGACACTTATTAGATGTATGAAACTGGGCAAGTCACTTAATTGTGTTTGCCTTAGTTTTCTCATCTGTTAAGTGAACTGGAGAAGGAAATGGCAAACCAGTCTAGCGTCTTTGCCAAGAAAGCCCAAAATGGGGTCACAAAGAGTTAGACATTACTGAAGTGACTAAATAATTGCAATTTTTAGCCTTACACTGTTGGCCAGCACAACATAAGGTTAATTGATTTGTCCAAGATTATACAAGCAATATGTGTCAGCCATGAGACTTGAAATTAAGTCATCCTAGTGGAGATGCCAGTTGTTTTTCCATTGCACTATCTTGCATCTCCCAATAGTATATCAACATTTAATCTGAAAGTGTAACAGAAACATAGAGAAATAAATGTAGCAATCATGAACTTTGTTTTCAATGTTTATTAAGTATATTCATTACAGACAGCCCATTCAAGTCCATGGGAAATGGTCTACTTTTCATGATAGGATTATGTAACAGCATCTATTTCAGACCAGTATTTAAAACAATTTTAAAACTAATAGGTCATAGGATATAATCAAAATCTTTTTTTCCCCTGTTACTCATCAAGTAATTCTTACTGTTAACATTTGAAAATTGCTCTACAGTATTTACAACAAACTAATAAGGCAAATTTCAAATAAAATTTCACGAGATCATATGACACAGCTTTTTTTCTCTATAGTAAGGATGAATGCTTAAATATGATTGAGATAAAATATAAACTCTTTAGCTTGACACTTAAAATACTCAATAATGTAGCTCCTTTCTACTATAACATTCACTTTCACAAACTCTTTGTTCTTATCAAGATTGACTGCTGGACTCTTTCCACATATTTTCCTTAGTTTGTTTCTGATATGGAACACTGAATAGAGTGTCAGGCCTGGAGTTAGGAAGATTCATCTTCCTGAGTTTGAATTTGGCCTCAGATGCTGGTTGTGTGACCCTAAGCAAGTCACTTAATCCAACTTACATCAGTTTTCTCATCTGAAGAATAAACTGGGTAAGAAAATGGCAAACCACTCTAGTGTCCAACAAAATCTCAAATGGGGTCACAAAGAGTTGGACAATGAATGAAAATGACTGAATACACCCAACTCACTAAAAACAAACAAGCAACAACAACAAAACGTGAGCTAGAATGCTTTCCCTCCTTATCTTGGCTTGTCAGAATCAATGTCATCTTTCAGGGTTAAACTTAATTAATTAATTATTTATTTTTTTTTTGCTTTTTGCTGAGGCAATTGGGGTCAAGTGACTTGCCCAAGGTCACACAGCTAGGAAATGTTAAGTGTCTAAGGTCAGATTTGAACTCAGGTCTTCCTGACTTCAGTGCTAGTGCTCTATCCACAGCGCCATCTAGCTGCCCCTAAACTTAATTATTTACTCCACTTCCTGCATCCTTCTACTCGTGCTTGCTTTCTTCTGACTCAATTTTTATTATAATACATATAGTTAATTGTTAATCCAAAAATATATAAGCTCATTTAGGGAATGGTTTGGTTTCATTTTGTCTTTTTGTCTTAGGTACCTATCACAACGCCAAGCCCTTAATGGATGCTTAACAAATACTTGTTGAATGGCAATTAATCTCATGGAAAATGTGATCTGTCATAAAACAATTGCTTTTCAGACTGAGACATCATGGAAGATATTGCTCACAAACATTTTTCTATTTCATACTGTTCTCAAGAGGTCCACATAAAACAGGAAGCAAAAAAAAAAAGAAAAGAAATTATAACAAAGTATTCAACTCTTAAGTATAAGGTTCGCATAACTGTCCTTTCAAATTTGGACTGATGGTCTTGTGAGGTGAGCTAATTTGTTAAGGACCCTGGGAGTTGTATTTCTTTCAAGTTTGGAAAAAGAAGACACTATTATTGGATTGGAATTCAAAGGTCAACTTTTCAGATTGTTCAATATAGAAGGATATGAGAGAAAAAAACTACAGGAGAGAGTATTTGTAGACATATCAGTGAATGGAAGAAACTTTCCATGAGTTTAACTTGTCACTTTTCAATGACTCTAGTCTTTTTCTTTCCTTGGCTTTCAAGCTTGAGTTATTAAAAGAACAGAGCAGAAGGACCAAATTATGGCTTCTCAGAGAAATTGCTGGATGAGTTGTGAAATTTTTACTCATATGTTTACTCATTTCCTTCTGATTCACTGACATATGCCACAGGTAGCAAAATTTATTACCAAGTGTTTGTTTGCTATTTTAAAATTTGCTTCCTGGTTGCTTGCATTTTAAAAATAATGCTTTACTTTATAATGATAAGAACACCTGAATTTGTTTTTGTTTTATAGTGATAAAATGTGTGTATTTCAGGAGTTCAGGAGGGAGAGCCTGTGAATAGTTACACTAAAGTCTAAACAATTAGCCGGGAGACTACCTTCTTGGCATACAAATCAACAGCTTGCCTGGGGGTGTGGAATAATTTGTGAATTTTATATAAAATCTGTTTTTTTCTTTAGGTGTTTTTGGCTTTGCAGGAAAAAAAAAAAAGGAAAGTGTGTGGAACTGGATCTAAACTAAACTAAACTAAAACCTCAGGTTCTAATCTAATTATGTCCAAGAAAAATGATTGTTTTTACCTTAAAGTAAAAGGACAACTTTAGGATCTTCCTCCATCGCTAGAGGTGAGGTTTAGGAGGAATAGATACCTGAATAGAAGATGACACCCTGAGCCTGCCCCATTGGGTAGATTAACAAGTGAGGTCAATTCTGCTGACTGCAAGAAAGTGGGTGGGTGGGAAGGGAGAAAAGTCCTCTTCATCCAAACCTCCCTTGTAGTGACATCTGCTGGACAACACTAACATTGCCATAATATTATTTCAGGATCCTATGCTCCCATGTGTTCCTTATTTGTATATCCTTCTTGTTTCCCTTCCTTTCTTTATGTCTCCATCCACATTCTTAATTACTTATCCCCAGAGTAGAACCTCATTCCCCAAATGCACTTTGAATGGACATTTTTTATATCTTTTAAACTACACAATATGTTGTTGGCTTTTAATTTTATTATTTCTTTGTTATCTATAGTTTCCCTTGCTTCGAGAATGGACTATGTATTCACATAACAGCACTACTAAAAAAGTCTCTGAAATACATTTCTCTATGTAATGACAAAAGAGAGTATTACAAGTATTTTTGAAATAAATTTGTCATTTTAGAAACTTTTTTCTCAATGATGCTTTTCTTTTTTGCTTAAGTTTTACAATGGAATTAAATACCTTATTCGACATGAAAGGAGTAAAATTGAAAATGGGACAAAGCAGTCACTATTTTGTGCCCATCCTCAAAAAAATCAGAGCTTATCAAGGAACTAGGAGCAAAGAAGTGCACCAGTTTATGAAATATACTGGCTAAAATGATTATGAATAAATGTTGGTATACCCTCTGCTAAAAATGACTCTCTTCCCAAGGGAGGGGAAAGATTTCTTGGAGCTCACCCCAGAGAGCATTTTGATGGTTTACGTGTAAGGAGATCAGAGACACACAGATTACATTTCCTTTTAAATATGCATGTGTTGAGAAACATATAGTACATTTCTTTCAGTGCCTGTCTCTCTCTCTGCTATGAAGAGCTCTGTTTGACTTCAGTGGGAACTTTACTGCAAAGAGAAATATTTGTCTGGATAGTGGGAATCAAAGGAAAAAAAATGCATGGCAAAATAAGACCTGGATTCTGGTTAATGTAAAATGTCTGTATAGTAGATAGAGATATTTGCTGAATCTGAAATATGTTTAGATTTATTCAGCCCATCAGCAGAAATGAAATCTGTGATCCAAACATAAGAATAGATAGTTAAATAGTATCAGTACAAAAAAGAAAAGAAAAGCTAGAGTTCAGGGGTTTGTTTTGAGCATCTTTTACAACAACTGTATCTTTCCTACTTGTGACATAATGATGAATGCAATGTAACCAAATACTAACAGTATAGAGAGCTAGTTTAAAGAGTATGGGATCATGCAACAATATGAGCCTACTTTTTTCTAACATAAAATTTGACAATATGATAAAAAGAAGCTATCACTTATCACAAGTGATCAGACATATAGGGTAAGAGGTGAGGAGTTGACTATAATGCTGAGAATATGAACCTGGGAGACTTGAAGGATGATAGATGGCTTCCACAGAAAGAGGAAAAATTGGAAGGGGGGAGCATTCTGGTTTGTTTGCTTGATTGGGTTTTCTTTTGGAAATATAATGATTTCAATTCTGGGACATGATGAGTTGGAAATGCCTCCATGAAATCCAATGTTAAATGTCCAATAAATTTTGCAGGACTGAAGGTACAGAAAATCTCAACATCTTCCCCACATTCCCAAAAAATACATTCATATTTTTTTACATGTCTAACATGATACAAGAAAAGTACTAGAAATTAAAAGTTTAGACATAAAAAACACAGAAGTGAAATAAAATAGCAAATACCTGCTTTTTAAAGAAACATCTTCAGAAGTTTTTTTTTTTTAAATAGGTACATATGCTTTTTCTAGCAAAGTTCTTGTGATTCATTTGTATCTATACATTTTATTGATATATTGTATAAATAATTTCTCAAAAATCAGTTTTCTATTTTTTCTTCATAGGCTATGGCCCAAAACTGGGTATTCTAATAGTACTGTAGGTTCATAATTCCCACTGAATGAAAGGGAAAGATTTTTTGGCCAGTTGAAGTAGTCAGTTGTTTCCATGATGTACTAGCTTAGTCAATCTTGCTGAAGTAAAATAAAATGAACCTGGAATAAACTGGAAGTTAATGTTGTTGTTTATTTTTTTTTCCTTCTGAAATCCAGTTAGCATGCTCCAGGTTTCTTCAAAGAGACATATCTAATATGAGCTAAACAAATTTAAGGAAGATATTGTGATTTATTGCCTTTTATATTTACAGTGGACCTATGTTTAATTGCTAGTATCTGTGGTTACCCATAAGATATGTATTTTTTTCCCCCAAAGATAAAACTAAATACTTTAGGCTGCTTTACAAAGTCTGTAAGGATGGAACTAATTAAAAGAAATCAATTAACAAAATTACTCTGAGAAGTGACTATGAAATACATCATTCTCTTATCAGAGAAATTTGTTGGGAGTCAAACATTTTCTTTCACAAGCATCAAGGACTTAACAGTACATTACATAAAGAAGTTTAGGACAATCTTTTTCTGGTAAATTTAATGGAAATCTGTCAAAGACAGGAGACTGATGGAAAAGATATTTATTATGTGAGAATGAGAAGTAATTCAATAATATTTTCATGTTGCTAATATTTTAACATTTTTTAAACAAAATTAGTAATCCTGCTTTATATTTTTATAAGAAGGTAGAATGTACCCCATACCAAAATAAGGTCAAAATGGGTACATGATTTGGGCATAAAAGATGATACCATAAACAAATTAGGAGAACAAGGGATAATTTACCTATCAAATCTTTGGAGAAGGGAGGAATTTATGACCAAAGAAGAAGTAGAGAACATTATGAAAGGCAAAATGGACAACTTTGATTACACTAAATCAAAAAAGTTTTGCACAAGCAAAACCAATAGAAACAAGATTAAAAGGGAAAGTACAAATCTGTGGAAAATTCTATACAGCTGGTGTTTCTGATAAAGATCTCATTTCTAAAATATATAAAGTACTGTGTCAAATTTATAAGAATACAAATAATTTCACAATTGATAAATGGTCAAAGGATATTAACAATTTTCAGATGAAGACATTAAAGCCATCTATAATCATATGAAAAAAAATGCTCTAAATCACTATTTATGAGAGAAATGCAAATTAAAACAATTCTGAGGTATTACTTCACACCTCTCAGATTGGCCAAGATGATAGGAAAAGATAATTTTGGAGGGAATGTGAGAAAACTGGGACACTAATGGTGGAGTTTCGAAATGATTCAACCCCTCAGGAGAGCAGTTTGGAACTATGCCCAAAGGACTATCAAACTTTGCATATCCTTTGACTCAGCATTGCTACTACTGGATCTGTACCCCAAGAAAATCATATAACAGTAAAAAGGACCCACATGTACAAAAATATTTGTAGCAGCTCTTTTTGTGGTAGCAAAGAATTGGAAAATGAGAAGATGCCCATCAAATGGGGAATGGCTGAATAAGTTGTGGTATATGAAAATAACGAAATATTAATGTTCTATTAAAAAATGATGAACCTGATTTTAGAAAGGCCTGGAAAGATTTACATGAACTGATGCTGAGTGAAATAAGCAGAACCAAGAATACATTGTACACCGTAACAGCAAGAACATGTGATGATTAACTATGAAATAGTTGGTTCTTCTCAGTGGTTCAATGATCCAAAGCAATCCCAAAAGACTTTGGACAGAAAATATCTTCTGCATTCAGAAAAAGAACTAAAGAGACTAAATGTAAATCAACACATGCTATGTTCACTTTTTTTTTTTTTGGTTTTGTTTTGTTTTTCCTTTCCCATGGCTTTTCCCTTTGCTCTGATTTTTCTCTCCCAACATAATTCATAAAGCAATACATTTTAAAATAAATAAAATTTTAAAACCAAGAAGACAAAATGAAATGGAACTTTAGAGATAAATATATTTTCTCCCTCAGGTTGACCCAGAGAAAACAATAAAGTCACAGGATACTTTTGATCAATGAATACATAAAAATATTAGAATGTTAATAGCTCTCATGACATTTTTCTCACAAGGAGACAAATTTGTCCTTACCCTTTACTTGGCAGTAATATCTGTATTTTTTTTGTTTTTTTATTTTGTTTAATTTACAAAAGTTGTAAAGCTGTCCCTACTCTCTTTTGGTCTTCTCATTAATACATCATTATAGCAAAAAATGATTTTTGAAAGAATTCCTAAACAACAAAGAATCTGTTGGCTGCTAAAAGTTCAGTATTTGTCAATATAACTCATTTTAAAGATATACACTATTTATCATAGGCAAGTTACTTAACTTTACCTTTCTCTGAGCCTCAGGAGATATTTAGCTACAAAGTTATAGTAGGGTTATAATAAGGACCCGTGGAGCCAGTTTCTACAAAGATATACTGATAGACAATTTTATTTATTTGTATAATCCTCTCATATCCACCATATACTTTTGAAGAATGTTGTATTTTGCAGTCAAAAATGAGAAGGAAATAAAAGAGAGAAATTATGTGATAATATTTCTCTGGTATCAGTGAGTCTTAGTAGTCATGGTGGATATGTTAGAAAAGCTGCAGACACAATAGCTGTATGATTCTGGGCAATTCACTTAAGCCTGTTTACCTCAGTTTCCTTATCTGTAAAATGAGGAGGAAAAGGAATGGCAAATCACTCCAGTGTCTTTGCCAAGAAAACTCCAAATGGGGTAACAAACACTGAAAAGACTGAAAGCAGCAAAAGTCATGACAGTCAATTTTTTTTTTCTCAAGCTACAATAGTAAGACAACACTGTGGTGTAGTAGGAAGCAAGCACGCAGGAAAACCCTGATGGGATCCTATCCCTGTCACTTAATACTTGAATGATTTGGCTCAAATCATTAAATATCTGTAGACCTCATTTTCCTTGTTGGTCAAATGAAGGTGTTAGATTAGATGAGCTTTAAGGTTCCTTTCTACTCTAGACCCTACAAATCTAATAGCAGTCGTTAACATAGAGCAAACCTTCTATGACTTTAACAAAAGCAGTGTGCAATCGTGAAGGGAAATTCGAACATTGTGAACTTAATTACCAATAAAAACAAGTATTTATTATATAAAAGAAAAGAGGAAAGTGGTTTGTATAAGAAACCAAAAGACTATTAGGTAGAGTTAGTTTTTTTTTTTAGGGTGTGTGTGTTATTGTCGTTGAATCATTTCAGTTGTGTATGTAATACTATTTGGGGTTTTCTTGGCAAAGATACTGGAATGGTTTGCCATTTCCTTCAGAGAGATAAATAGAAATGTAGAGGTGTGTGTGTGTGTGTGTGTGTGTGTGTGTGTACACATCCACCTATGTGTGTTGTGTATGTAAAATCACTTCATTTCTCAACCTACTTACTTCCCATGAGCTACTCCTCCATTTCATTTTAGTTATACACAAAGTTGCCATCACCAACTCCATGTTCAGAATTTTAAAAAACCTTTATCTAATCATAATCTATTGACTTTTTACTTCTCCCTCTGCCTTCTCTTACATAA